>NIVC01001772.1:0-27500 GCA_002269645.1 Macrostomum lignano | reverse complement strand
AAAAAAACTTCAAATGATTGATAGAATCAAGAATAAGGGAAACAAGCACACACACCAGAGGCCAATTATATAAAGCGTCGAGTAGAAATATTTAATAAACGCAAACTAATGCGCTTTAGTGTCTACTCGATTAGCAATATAAGTAGTGCAACAAAGAAATGTGATTTAAGTAAAATTTTTAATTATTAAAGCACAGAACAGACATGCCAATAACGAAGTCTATGTGATTTTGTTGAGAGAAAAAACTATTTGTAAAACTCTGCAAATTCTTTAGCTAGATTCTTCAGACGACTTTCTTAAATCAAACCCGATGAAAACGGTACCCAGGCCAAGAAGCGTCCCAGAGTGACTTGCTATCGGAAATAATCAATATAGTCTACAGATTAACGCTATAATAATCAAATTAATGAATGTCGAGTCGGTGAAACACGAAGAAACGGAGGGACATCAACAAACAAGCAAAAGTAACAATAACCAATCCGTATTCTTACTATAACTAAAGTCCTACACAGGGGTTCAAGTTACTGGTTATTTTTCTAGTCATTCAGTCACAATTCAAGAGGCAGGCGCTCGCAGAGTCTGCTTCTGGCTCATGTTGATCTTGTCGCCAAGGGTGACAGCCATGCCCTGGCTCTTGGCTCGGATCCGGATGTGCCCAGTCACTGGGGCATTTGGCTGGTTCGGCGGCTTCTCGATAGACAAATTGGCCAGCGCGTCCTCGCCGAAGATGCTCCTGGCGTAGAGATTGGCAGCGAGGAAGCCGCACTCGCCTGTCAGCGCTTTCTCCGGCGTTAAACAGCGCATATTGGTGGCTTTAATCAGGTGGGCTAAAAAGTCGCGCAAATCTGATATGCCCGTAGCAACGGCCACTTTATTCTCCCATTCGAATTCTACCCACATCCGGCGGAAGTCAACATCCGAGCAATGGCTAGGCACTATGTAATCCATTATGTCGATGTGAATGTCGTTTAATACGACGCAGTTCCGATCGCCGGCGGCGCCGCGAACGTCGTAAACAATATTGCCGAATATGATGCCATTCTCAGTGCTTGTAACCTTGATATTAGCCTTGATGTTGGCGAAATCTTTCGAGGCCAAGGTAAGCGGTGCCGGCTTCTCAACCAATTTTAGATCGCCCAGAGTGGCCAATTCGAGGCTGAGGCTCTGCAGAGTGTCGGCTGTCTGGTTAACCAGAAGTACATCGAGTACTATGTCGTACTGGTTAACGTGCACGTAGGCTTCGGCATAGACGGGATCAGAGAAGCCGGTGAGTTGAGTAACTTTATTCAGCTTGCTGCTGAGCAGGATGTCCGACTCCGGCTTGGCGGCTGTGCCTAAGGCTTGCGACAATGTGAGGTCGAAGCGATCTTCGAGATCGCCGAACTCGTTAGCCGGCGCCAGCTGGATGAAGCGGACGGGATCGTCCGGTTGAACGGCGCGCTTTGTTCGAACAGTTTCGCAGCTCTTCTCTTCGGCTAGCTGCGAGCTGAGCAGCTGGTCGAGGGCCTCGCGGCAGTACAAATCGAACACCTCCATCATGGGCTGAGAGCGCTCGGCCAGGACCTGGGGAGGTCGATAATTAAGAGTAGAATAATTAAAAATAGAATTGGAAGTGGTTTAAAAAACAGAATTTAGATGTCTCCTAATGTGCATTTTGGAACGACATATTGTATGGATTTTCCTAAGGTTAAAAATAGAACGGGGATTTCCCTTATTGTGGAATTATGTTGAGTGAAAATAGAACGGGGATCTCCCTTATTGTGGAATTATGTTAAGTGAAAATAGAACGGGGATTTCCCTTATTGTGGAATTATGTTGAGTGAAAATAGAACGGGGATTTCCCTTATGTGGAATTATGTTGAGTGAAAATAGAACGGGGATTTCCCTTATTGTGGAATTATGTTAAGTGAAAATAGACGGGGATTTCCCTTATTGTGGAATTATGTTGAGTGAAAATAGAACGGGGATTTCCCTTATGTGGAATTATGTTGAGTGAAAATAGAACGGGGATTTCCCTTATTGTGGAATTATGTTAAGTGAAAATAGACGGGGATTTCCCTTATGTGGAATTATGTTGAGTGAAAATAGAACGGGATTTCCCTTATGTGGAATTATGTTGAGTGAAAATAGAACAGGGATCTCTCTACGTGTGAATTTATGTTGTCTAAAAATAGAACGGGGATTTCCCTAAGTGTACATATACATGTACGTAGCGTAGAAATAAGAACAGAAATTCCCCTTGGCAAGCACTTCAGTGAGTTATTTTGTGTCTAAATCGCCATTATTCTTAAAATGTTTTTGCTATTATGCAGAAAAGAAATCTATATTTCATCCTAAATTATTTAATCCTATATTTACCTTCATACACAGCCACAGGTGTTCGAAATCATCAGGGGACACTGGTCGCTCAGGCATACCGCTGCGGCCTAGATGCAGAATACACGACAATACCAGCATGCACTCGGCAACGAACCGGTTCTGACGGGTCGGGTCCGGCACTCTGAAGTGGGAGTCAACAGAATGGCTTGAATGCTTGTAGAATAGACTTTAATCATGTATTATGGCCTTAAATTTTTTTAGATTGAAGCAGCACTAGAAAATTTATGCTTTGATTTATGTAGAATGGCCTTAGGTTTATTTAGAATGGCCTAAGTTTTATGTAGAATGACCTCAGTTTTATGTAGAATGACCTCAGTTTTATGTAGAATGGCCTAAGGTTTATGTAGAATGGCCTCGGATTTGTGTAGAATGGCCTCGGATTTGTGTAAAATGGCGTCGGATTTGTGTAGAATGGCCTCGGATTTGTGTAGAATGGCCTCAGATTTGTGTAGAATGGTCTTAGATTTGTGTAGAATGCCCTCAGATTTGTGTAGAATGGCCTCAGATTTGTGTAGAATGGCCTCAGATTTGTGTAGAATGGTCTTAGATTTGTGTAGAATGACCTCAGATTTTTGTTCCTTGACATCAGATTGATGTAGAATTGCCTCAGATTCATGTAGAATGGCCTCAGATTTATGCAGAAGGCCAATTCAATGAAAAATCAGGGACTATCAATCATTCATACCTAGCCAAGTATCGCACAGCCAATTTAGTCAGCGCGGTACCCAGAGCGGCACCAATAAAGAAGTCGCCCTTCAACAGGTGCCGACGCAACACAGGCCTGTCGTCTTTGTCGGTACCTAAGGAGGCGCCGACGCCGCCCGACTTGCCGCCGGAACTGCCAGACTAAAAAAGCGACCAAAGTTATAATCTATAATTATAAGTTAGTGGCGCCAAAGGTAGGCTTAAAGGTTAAAATATTCACCTTTCCGACGGTCACAGAGAAGGCAGTCTGCGAAGCGTAGGTACCATCGGCCGTTACCCGCTTCTGTGCAAGGCCGGAGGCTTGAGAAGACAAGGCGGACTCCTGCTGCTGGTCCTGATCCTCTCCTGTACTGGCGGCTCGTTTCAATTCGTCCTCAACTAGAGGCAGATCGCCAAGTGCCTGGCGAACAAGCGTCATGACGCTCTGGATGTCTTCGACCTCGGTGCAATGCTCGCCAAGGATCCACAGAGCACTGCGATAAATCTTTGCATTCTTAACCGTAGCCAGCGATTCCATCAGCTTCTGCAGGATCAACGATTTCAAATGATCGAACTTTTGAATGGCCTCGCGAACAAACACTAGCACGTCTTCGGCCGCCCCTGTAGGCGCCTTCTCGTTGTAGTTGTCACCGTCGGCTAGGAACTCGATGAGGGTCGGGACGATCTGCGGCGCTACGTCCGGGAATCGGATGCAGGCGTTGTGCAGGGTTCGAACCAGCAGCTGACGGTAGCGGCCGGTCTCCTCCTGAGCCATGGGGATTCGGTTGGGACGGTAGACTTAGCCCGTCAGGGATCGGAGAGACAGACAGACAGACAGACAGATAGACAGACAGACAGACAGAGAGACAGACAGACAGACAGACAGACAGACAGACACAGACAGACAGACAGACAGACAGACAGACAGACAGACAGACAGACAGACAGACAGACAGACCGACAGAAAGAGACTAAAACTAAGGACACGCTCAAACAACTCCAGCTTTGTTAAACTAACCTGTTCAATAGCTGCGGAAGTTTTGAGCACCTCTTTCTTGAGCACACCAACTACCTCCTCGATAGTGCGGCCAGTGACCAGCTCCAGGGCCAAATCCATGGCCTTCTTACGCACTTCCAAATCCGTAGCTGACAGGATACGCAGCACGTCCATAACAAGATCCTGCAGAATACGTTCGTGAGTCTCTCTCAGACCCACCAGCCTATCCAGTACAATCAGTTTCACATTATTGTCGCTCTCCTTCAATATGAGATCGATATAGGCTGAGGCGGCCGAGCGAACGGCGGTCGGAGCCGAGCTGAGACAGATCAGGGTGCCAGCGGCTTCGTAGCGAACAGCGGCCGAACTGCTCTGCAGCAGGTTGTACACGCAGCGGATAAATCGGGACCGCTCGGTGGGATTGGCGTGGCACACTTTGTAGATTAACTCCACAATTACTAGCTGGAGAATATCGCCGAAAGTGTGCACCTGGTCTAGGCAGGTGCTTAGATAATTGAGAGCTCGCTCTTGATCGACGTGCAGCAGCATCATGAAAGCGTTGCGCTTGCACGAGGCGTCTTGCTCCTGGGATTGTAGATGGTGGATTGACTTTTGTCTTTTGTGTTTTATATTTATACATGCATAAATTCTTCATTTTTTCAGTTCACTTGCCCTCGTCTCTGTGTTTACTGTTTTCTCTCTCTGTTAAGTTCAGTCTTGTTATTCTTATCTCTCTCGCCCTCGCTGCCTTCTGATTGGCTCTTTAATCTCGGATCTTTCCTCAGCCGTGCACTCCACCCCTCCTTTTCTTATCTGCACTCAAACCCCCGCCTAATTGAATGTCATAAATTATTTAGGCCCTGCGCCCCATTTCACTGTTTTCTATTTTAAAAAAAACGAATACATCTGTACTAACTAAACTGTTATTCAATAGTCTATCTTATTTTGTTTAACAAAGTACGCTAGATATAAATAGAATGGTAATTCCCCTTTCAATGGCGTACGATAGATATTAGAAAGGTAATTCCCCTTTCAATGGCGTACGCTAGATATAAATAGAAAGGGAATTCTCCTTTAAATGGCGTACGATAGATAAAAATAGAATGAGATCCCCCTTTAAACGGCGTACGCTAGATATAAATAGAAAGGCTAAAGGGATTTCCGTATAAAATTATGTATGACAAATCTTAGAAACAGAACGGAATTTCTCCAACACTAAAGTACAAGTAATATAAATAAACTGGGATTTGCCTTTGAATGGCGAAGGCTAAATAGATACAAGTATAAATAAAACGGTATTTCCCTACAGTGGCCATTCGCTGGATATAAATAGAGCGGGAATTCCCCTCTGCTAGACACGCTAAAAGGGGGATTCCCTTTATCAGTGGTCACTATGCTTGATATATGTACATACAGACCAGAATTCTTCGACAGTAGCGTAGAATGGATAAAAATGACTGGAAAATCTCATATCACCGTCCTGAATCGCTCACCTGGTCCAGCAGAGAAGCAATCAACTCCGGCGCATCGGGTATCAACGAATCGAAGTTCTTGTAGATTGTGAAGATAGCCAGTATGGCATTTCGCCTAACATAGGTGTGCCGATACTCCAAGCACTGCCGAATTGACGGCATCAGCGGCTCCAGCAGTTCGGGCTCTTTCAGTTTGCACAAAAATCGAAGAGTTGAGCCTCGAATAAACTCGTTGGGATGCTGCAGATCTTTGCGATAAGCGTCGCAAACCAGGATCATCTCGTGAAGCAGCTTGCCATCTGGCGAGTATTTGGGCACAACCTCCCAGAACACTAGCAGCAGCTTCTTGATCATGTGGTCCTGGCTGGGCATCACGTACTTCACCACAGTCATTAGCAGGGAGCTATTAAACTTTTCTCCATTAATAATCATGGCTATGACCTTTTTTAAGGCTTCAATTTTGCCATTTACGTCGGGCTTTTCAAGATCTTCGCGAAGCTTCTGCTCGGATGGCGGCTCCGAGTCAGTCGGCATGTTGATCAGAGTGTAGCATGGCTGCTCCGCTTGGCTCATGTTTATGTTTTAAAGCTTTGCTGAAAGCATGCAGAAATTCTCTTTTGGATTGTTGTATTTAACTACTTATGCATTAGATGACAGTAAATGACAGTAAATAGTCAGTTAACTAAAAGGTAATTGAAAAATATGCTACTCTAAAAAATATTGAAAAGACACTTGGTCACATTTTCAAAGCTAATTTAAAAAAGTGAGCACAACTGGGTATACTTATTTTTAAAACAAAATTTAATTTGACAGCAAATTCAAGTACACTCAGCCTAATGAGAATTTAAAACAGAGGGAAAGGAAAAACATTCTAAGAGCTACTCACTTTGTAGGCTCTTTAAAGGAAGCACCTAAATAAAGAAGTTTTCAAATGAGTTATTAGACAAAATGAGTGTATGCAAAAAATACAAAGTTCAGAAGGACACTACTCACATTGTAACATATATATTTTTTGTTTCTTTATCTAATTAAAACAAGTATAAACTCTTCTTTAACATGTATATTTTGTTTTTACTAAAAACATTTTCTATGCTTAGCAATTTTATTTTTAAAAACACTATTTTACAATTTTCGTGTAATTATCAGCTTATGGTAACCTCACTGGAGTCCCTACTTTGATATGTGGTTATATTTTTATTTTGCTTTATAGATTGCATTTGGTCTACCTTCAGCTGCTTTTAGTATTACTAATACAAGCTACAAGTGCAAAATAATATATAGTTTTATAAACCTAATATATTGCTTATAAATAAGCTCTACAACCCAAATTTCTAAGTAGAAAGTGTCAAGTGAATAATACTAGTCTTGTCAGTCACAAATATCTTCATTTCCCTGCCAGATGCCCTGCATTGCCAATATAGTAAATTGATACTCAGGCACTTTTGGTGCTTAGCCACCTTTAGACTAGTGTCTAGCTGCCTTTGCTTTAGTACCTACTACTAGCTGTCTAGCTGCAATGTTAGGCACCTTTAATGAAAATCTTATTTTCTGTTAATGGCAAAAAATTAGCATTAAAATGAGAAAAAAATTACTTTGTAACACTTAATTTTGTTAAATTAACTGAAAATTAACTGATAATTGTTAATAAATGTTAATCTGTTAAAGTTAACATAGAAAATACCAAAATCTTGCACTTTTTTTTCCAAAACAAACTTTATAATGCATTGCTCTTGCTTTTCCATCTTTTTAGCAAAGCACAGAGGTTATCCAAGTGATTTAAAAGCTAAAAATAACAAATAATAATAATAATAATAACTTTTATAGATAATACTACTAAAAGTAAGCATACAGTAAACAAAATAACTTATTTATTTGAAACTTGAAAGCTAATTAGTTAATAATAAAAAATACAAATAGGGAGAGGAGCGGATACAAAACTGGATCTGAGCCAGGCATTTTCGCAGCTTCCCCTGGATGAGGATGCTCAAGAGCTCTGTACCATCAACACCTCGCTGGGACTTCTTCGCTACACCCGTCTGCCTTTCGGCGTGTCGATCACCCCCAGCGTGTTTCAGCGGGTGATGGACAGCTTACTGCGAGGAATTCCGCACTCTGCATCCTTCATCGATGATGTCATCATCACAGGCGAAGACGACGCCAGTCACCTCCGCAACCTGAGAGCAGTTCTGAAGGTCTTCAAGGAGTCTGGGCTGACCTGCAAGCTTGAGAAGTGCACCTTTTTCAAGGACGAAGTCACATACCTAGGCCACTGCATCGACGCCGAAGGGCTGCACCCGCTGGACGATAAGGTTCAAGCTGTGCTGGACGCGCCTGCACCGACTAACACGACTTAACTGAGGAGCTACTTGGGCCGCATCAACTACTACGACAAGTTTTTGCCAAATCTCTCTAGTGTTCTGGCCCCGCTGCACAGGCTCTTGGAGAAGAACTCAAGGTGGCAGTGGGATCGCAGCGAGGCGGACGCGTTCAGCGCGGCAAAGCAGCTGCTCACGCACCCCAGCATCCTAGTCCACTATAACGCTGCAGAAGAGCTCTACCTGGAGTGCGACGCATCGCAGTACGGGCTCGGTGCCGTCATATTCCACCGTCGGGACGGCATGGACAAGCCGATCCCGTACGCTTCGCGCAGCCTCAGCTCAGCAGAGAAAAATTATTGCCAGCTGGAGAAGGAGGCCTTGGCGCTGGTTTTCGGTGTGAAAAAATTCCATCATTATCTGTTTGGTCGGGAGTTCAACCTGTTGACCGACCACCGGCTGCTTCTCGGCCTTCTAGGACAAGAGCGACTGCTTCCAGCCCTGGCTTCCGGCCGAGTCCAACGATGGGCGTTGCTGCTGACTGCGTACCGGTACCGTCTTATACACCGCAGCGGGGTCTCCATGCTCCGAGCAGATGCCTTAAGCTGCCTTCCTGCATCAGCTGGCCCTAAGGAAGTTCCGGTGCCTCCAGAAGTCGTGCAAGTGATGGACTGCCTGGACGCCGGGCCGGTGACTTCATCAGACATGCGCACCTGGTCCTGCCGCGACCCTACATTGTCACGCGTAATTCTTTACTGTCTCTCAGCCTGGCCAGACTGAGATTCCTGGACTTCCGATTTGGTGCCCTTCGGAAAACGGCACCAGGAATTGTCAGTTCAAGATGGCTGTGTTCTCTAGGGCAGTCGTGTCGTCATTCCTGAAGTCGGCCAAAGCCGCTTGCTTGACTGCCTGCATGTTGGACACCCTGGAGCATCCCGGATGAAGTTGCTTGCCAGAAGTTACATATGGTGGCCAGGCATGGATCATGACATTGAGGCCAAGGCAGCAAGCTGCACGGACTGCCAGAAGCACCAGCGAGCCGGACCAGAAGCTCCGCTGCAGCCATGGCCACTAACGGCAAGGCCTTGGTCGAGAATCCACATCGATTTTGCCGGTCCCATCCAAGGTCGGATGCTGCTGGTGGTGGTCGACTCCTTCTCAAAGTGGCTTGATGTGTATGTGACGACAGCGACGACGACCTTCGCAACAGTGGAAAAGCTGCGACAGAGCTTTAGCACTCATGGCCTACCAGAGACCATCGTCTTGGACAATGGGCCCTGCTTTGCCAGCTTCGAGTTTGACGCCTTTTGTGCCAAGAACGGAATTCGGCACATCCGCACGCCACCCTACCACCCGGCTTCCAATGGCCAAGCTGAGCGAGCAGTGCAAACTGTTAAGAACTCCCTGAAGAAGCAGGCCAATGATGGCAGCTCCCTGGAGACCCAGCTGGCCAGATTCCTGCTCAGCTACTGTACTACACTGCATCCAACGATGGGAGTGGCACCGTGTGAGCTGCTGATGCACCGGACGCTGCGTAGCCTGCTCGACGTACCGAGGCCAGACATCGCCAAGCAAGTTCTTGAGAGCCAGGAAAAGCAGAAGCAGCAGCACGACTTGGGCGCACAAAGACGAGTCTTCGAGAAGGGCGAGGCGGTGTTCGTTCAAGACTTTAGCCGCAGGAACGAGCGAACCTGGACATCGGCTATGGTGGTCAGCAAGGAGGGCAGCAACTGGTACAAGTGCATTCTGCCGAACAACCGGATGGTGCGGCGGCACACAGAACAGATGCGAATCGACAAGACTTCCCAGCAGCCTGGGCCGCTGCAGACAAATCCGGAATTTAGCGGTGAGCTCAGGCCTCCACTACCGCAACCGTTGGTTCCGCCGCCACCGTTGCCGCCGCTGCCACCAACGCCAACGCCGCCGCCAATGCCGCCGCCACCGTCGCAGCCTCGACTGCTGCAACTTCCAGATCAAGGACCAGCACAAGCTCTCAGAAGATCAAGCAGAGCTCAATCGATTCCCGTCCGCCTAAACTACGATGGGAGAGGTGTCGTATTGCGTGACTCAGCGGGTGTACATTTAGTACACTCGCTGTTTTATTTTATCGATTGACTGACAATGCTTCATTGAGCGTGACTAGTGTGTGTGTTCTTTTAAAACCCTTGTGCTTTTATGCATCAATTTTTCTTACGTTCGCTTATACCAAAAATATAAAAGTTGTCTAGTGAGCTCAGAGCTCAATACTTTTTGATTTCTCGCACTAACCACTAGAGTTGTTTTAGAAGGTTGTTTCAGTAGCATTAGCAGGTGCAGCAGAAAGTTACGAAACATTGGCAAAGAAGTAAATCAAAGCCATTGATGTGTGCAAGCAATAAAGTTCACAATTTTAATTCAATATTAAAGTTCATTAGTTAGAAGTTGTTATATCTGCATGATCATTGTTATAAACAAAGAGATTAATTGCATTTAGGTATATTTGAATGTATTCATAATGTTGTAACTTCTTGTCAGATTTGTATTTTTGTTCTTTCTTTGTGTCATTGGTCTTGACACTGTCATTAATGTTAACAATTAATTTGTTGTTAACTGACAAAATTATTAATGCAAATTTGTTAATCTACTAGTTCAAAAAAATCTTAATGGCAGTCCATTAACATTAATGAAAAATCTTAACACTTATTAACGCTTATTAATGGACCAATGCCCAACACTGTCGAGCTGCCAGCAGTGCAATAAATGCTATGATGCCAAGCTGCCTTTGGTAACAGATTTGTATACCATGCCTTGACTGCCTTTTGTTTACCTGATTATCCACTCTTATTGTGGAATTAATTTCTTATGTTAAGTAAGTTACTTTTTAAAGTTATCAAACTTTTCTAATTACTTTTCAAAATACAAGTTTTATAAACAATTTTAATAGCCACAATAGCCATATTAGAGTAAGGGATTCTTTTAACTAAATGGTATCAAATTAACAAAAAGAAATAGTTGGTAAAGCAATATAGCAAAATAGAAAGTTTGATAAGCAAAAGTTACTCTAGTTACTTTGATTTTTGAGCAATTTGACCAATACTGTTTTTTGCAGAAGCTATTTGCTTTTAAGATATGCCATTCCTACTCCCACTTCAAATTGAGAATATAGGCCATTATATATTTATTTAATTGAATTTTTTTCATTTGTTAATTATGTAGTATTAACATTGGCAGTGCTTATTTAGCCGACACCAGCCAAATAAGTTTGCTACTATTTAGCCGGCGCCAGTCAAATAAGCATGTCACTATTTAGCTAGTAGCCCTGCCCCTCTGCCAGTCAAATAAGCGTGTCACTATTTAGCTGGCAGTCCTGCACTATTGCCAGTCATATAAGCTCGTCACTATTTAGCTGGCAGTCCTACCTCACTACTAGTCAAATAAGCCTATCACTATTTAGCTGGTAGTCTTGCCCTACTGCCAGTCAAATAACCTTGTCACTATTTAGCCAGCAATCTTGACCCCCAATAGCCACGCTGGTCAAAATACATTTATACATTTTATAGCTGCACTGCTTGTTATGAGCTTAAATTATATTAATTTAACATACTATAAGCTAGCTACAATATACATAGTATAAATTTGGAGTTTTTCAATAAAGGTGTTTGCAGTGGTTTTTTGGCTGTAATGAGTGGTTTTAATTCAGAGATTGAAGTGAAAGTAAAAAAAACATGCATAATTAATTTTTCATTTGTTTATATGTCATGTCTTCTGCTACTATAAATAATTTCTAGAATATGCAAGATTTCTAGAAACAATTAAACAAACTTGAAGGCAAGTAATAAAGTTGTACAGAATCTGCATGAAATAGCATTTGATTTCTATTTGCCAGTGTTGGGCACTGTTAATGAAAATCTTAACTTCCGTTAATGGCAAAAGTGTTAGCATTAAAACAAAAAAATCTTAACTTATTAACTCGTTAATCATTAATAAGCGTTAATCCATTAAAGTTACCACAGAAAATACTGAAATCTTGCACTTTTTTCTAAAACTGACTTTTACAATGCACTGTCTTTGATTTTCCACCTTTTAGTGAAATCACAGAGCTCATCTTAGCAATTTACAAGCTAAGAAAGTAATAGAAAATAATTTTAGAAACCTCCATGTATAATACTACTAAAAGTAAGCATACAGTAAAAGAAGTAACTTGTTTATTTGAAACTTGAAAGTTAATTTGTTAATAATAAAATAGCTTGTACGAATACGAAAGTTGTTTCAGTAGCATTAGCAGGCGCAGCAGAAAGTTACAAAAGATTGGGAAAGAAGTGAATCAAAGCAATTGATGCTCACGTGCAAGCAATAAAGTTCACAATTTCAATTCATTCTGGGTTTTTTTTGTGCGAATGGGTGCGAATAGCATCCTGGTCTTAAAAATCGCACCCTGAAATTTGACTCAGGATGCGAAAAGTGCACCCAATTTTTTGCAAGGATGTGATGCGGGTTTTACAATTTAGTGTTATGGACGTGCAGCACATCTTGGTCTTGAAAATCGCACCCTGAAATCTAGCACAGGGTGCGAAATTGCACCCAAGTTATGGACGAAAAAAACCCAGAATTCATTTTTAAAGTTGTTATATTTGCATGATCATTGTTATAAACAAATGTATTAGGCATTTAGGTAAATTTAAATATGTTCACAATGTTGTAACTTCTCGTCAGACTTATATTTTTGTTCTTTCTTTGCGTCTTTGGTCATTGACATTGTCATTAACTTTAATGATGAATTTGTCATTAACTCACAAAATTTATTAATGCAAAGTTGTTAATCCGTTAGTGCAAAAAATCTTAATGGCAATGCATTAACGTTAATAAAAAATCTTAACTTTTTTTAATGCTTAGCTTGTTAACAAATTAACGCTTATTAATGAACTGGTGCCCAACACTGCTATTTGCTGTAACTTTCTAGTCATCCTTGATATACACATATAGCTACTAGCCTTTAATCATATAGCCTAGGCAAGCAGAGCAAACTATGGCGCATAAACTCATTAAAGGCCTATGACTTTTATATGTATATCATATATAACACATGTTGCAATGGATAGATGTGGGAAGGCACAGAACTGGATACATGTAGATGTATGTAGGAGGCGGAACTATAAATGTGAAGATCCGAGATGGACACCCACCTAGTTGTGGGCCCAGGCCATACTATACATGTATCTGTGACTCTATCTATAGCATATAAGAAAGCAAGCCAGCAAGGGTCGACTCACTTGGATGTATATGTATGGGATATAGCTTTATAATTTGACTAGCAAGGGGAGGACTGCCGGCTAAATAGTGACAGGTTTATTTGACTGGCATGGCCGTGACCATTGGGGGCCAGGATTGCTAGCTAAATAGTGACAAGGTTATTTGACCGGCAGTGGGGCAGGATAGGACTGCTAAATAGTGATGCACTTATTTGACTGGTACTGGCTAAATAAGCACTGCCATTAATATTATATAAAGATATCTAGACAAAAATCAACCAAGAAATCTAAAAAAGTATTTTAATGAGGAGGCTTAGGTAGGTTTGTTTATCTTATGACTTATGGGTTGGGTAGCAGTGTACGCCTAGTCCTAGGCCCTGTACATATGGAGTCCTATGGCATTATGGCAATGGCTAGGCCAAATTATTTATGAATTATATCAACAATTATAAAACAAGCATTAAAGTAAACTTAAAAAAAAAAAAAAACTTAAAAGTAATAAAGTCAAGACTAGATTCCTGACACGTTTCTTAAAAAAAGTGAAATTATAAAAAATGTTTTTCTCTGAGGTAATAGTGATAGTAGATAGAGTTAGTATGCCTGGGTTACATTAACAACCTTGACCCTCATATATACTAAAAAATGAAAATTTGTATACACTAAATTGATACGATACGTTATATGCAAAAATATTCAACGTGTTGTAATTTTGTATAGAACCTTTAAAACTCATTGATTTGTTTTCTTGACTATTTATTTGCAAAATAAAAAACAAATTTAAATTAAAAATAGGACTTCCTACATAGGAATCGCAATCTAACGTATACTTTGTTAAAACTGTAAGACGTAAAAACTCCGCAGTATAGGGGCCTTTTCAAATTACCAATTCCAGAACCAGAATCGGTTCGGAATTCCAAGAAAAACAGCAGTATAACTATTAAACTCTGTTAATATTTGACTGCCTTAACAACCTAACTTAGCACAATTTTTCACTTTCTTCTTGGCGATTGTCATTCAATAATAAAAACTTTATAGCACGTATTTCCCTCTAGTTATGGAGACAAAAAGTTATACTTCACAAATTGGTTCTGGTTCTGGAACCAGAGCAAGCAATATGAAAAGGCCCTAGGTTGTTGAATACAATTCAATTCAATTCAATATAACTGCTCAATACTGACCCATTCATAAAGATTGCCTTTTCACGGCATTTTAGATTTTCGAGAATATGATATCTAGGGTTTTTGATATTTAGGGTTTATGATGATGAAGCCTGCATATGTTCAAGGTGGGATTAGTCCAAGGACCTTGGGTTGGGATACAAGGATTTTTTGATGGGGCGAACTGCTAAGCTCTAATTCTACATTACTACTAAAATTCCTACATTATTCTAGGAATCAGTGATTTTCCTTGTAGCACTCATTTTGGCACCGCATTCAGGCACTCATTTTTGGCATCTAATTATAGGCGTTAATTGGCGCCCTGAAAAAATGCATTATTTCCATAAAGGGTTGATCACAATTGAGGGAAAAGCATTTGGCTTGTCGGACCCGGTCATAGCTTTTACTGGGGGCCGATACATGGATATCCTCTGTCCCCTCGATGGCGCGCACATGAATATGGTATATAATTTCCATATAGATGTACCTCGCGGCTGTCGAATTGAAATGTACTTTGATATTAATATCGAAATTGATATGCTAATGCAATTGACATCGCTGACAAATATGTACATGTATAATTTTACATTACAGCGATGGATAACGACGTCATACATGTACGTGTATATGTCGTCCGAACGTCTGTGCAATAGAAAAGTAGATCGTACATATTTCTCAGCGACGTCGTTAGATGTCGGAAACACGTCGGTTGCCATTGAATGGATGGACGGGTAACTGAAAAAATCACCTATAGCTATGCACGTGTACATGTACGACTCATTTTCCCTATAAAGCATACATGTAACTATTAATATTAAATATTGTAGCAGATGAACCAAATTCGAACAAAAACAAACAGAATTTTAGTTTCTGCCAAGAATTTAATAAAATTTGCGACAACGGTAGACATCAAAATTTGAATGATCTTATATATGTACTTCGAAAAATCAGAAGTACTTATACAATGCTTATCTAAAAGTTACAATATCTAGAGTTTAGAATTTACGAAGATTAACATTGTAAACAAAAAATGGCTGATAACGGTTTTAATTGCAGCAATTATAGACAAACAAAAGAAATTTTAACAGCAACGGGATTGTAAATTTTAATAAAATAGCAGTGTGCATTTACAATACATATTTTTACCTCATTAAATATATAAGCAACTAACAATAGATTTAAAAAAACCAAAACAAAACGAAGTCAAGAAGAAATGTGTTCATAAAAAAGATGCTAGCTATCTAGCAAGCAAACGCCATCGGATGTCAATCCTCACGCTCAGCAATATCCTGCAGGAACAGCGCCAGAGGTTGCACGGTGGTATCAAAGAAGAACTTGTGCTTCAAAGCTGCCGAAGCTGTGGAGCGTTTTGTCGGATCCAAGCGCAGCATGGCCTAAAAATTTCAATCAAAGTCCACAATATGATTTTGCATGCATATACACTGTAAATCTATTGTAGACTATAATACATATATAGGGTGGCCAAAAATGCTCACCCAATACGTATAATTAGGCAATTGAGTGCACTGGAAGATTTGGGTCTGCGGCAATCGGACTGCTGACTCTAACTTTAGTGGCGCACGAAGGAGGCCAGGGGGGCGTGAGGCACTGTGAGATAGGGCCCAGGAGCGCTCACCAAGAGACAGGGGCGCCCACTTAGGAGACAGGGGCGCTCACCAAGAGACAGGGGCGCCCACTTAGGAGACAGGGGCGCTCACCAAGAGACAGGGGCGCCCACTTAGGAGACAGGGGCCACAACCAAGAGACAGGGGGGCCCACTTAGGAGACAGGGGTCCCAACCAAGAGACAGGGGGGCCCACTTAGGAGACAGGGGCCCCAACCAAGAGACAGGGGCGCCCACTTAGGAGACAGGGGCGCCCACTCAGGAGACAGGGGCGCCCACCAAGAGACAGGGGCGCCCACCAAGAGACAGGGGCGCCCACCAAGAGACAGGGGCACCCACCAAGAGACAGGGGCGCCCACTCAGGAGACAGGGGCGCCAACCAAGAGACAGGGGCACCCACCAAGAGACAGGGGCGCCCACCAAGAGACAGGGGCGCCCACCAAGAGACAGGGGCGCCCACCAAGAGACAGGGGCGCCCACCAAGAGACAGGAGCGCCCACCAAGAGACAGGGGCACCCACCAAGAGACAGGGGCGCCCACCAAGAGACAGGGGCGCCCATCAAGAGACAGGGGCGCCCACTTAGGAGACAGGGGCGCCCATCAAGAGACAGGGGCGCCCACTTAGGAGACAGGGGCGCCCACCAAGAGACAGGAGCGCCCACCAAGAGACAGGGGCACCCACCAAGAGACAGGGGCGCCCACCAAGAGACAGGGGCGCCCATCAAGAGACAGGGGCGCCCACTTAGGAGACAGGGGCGCCCATCAAGAGACAGGGGCGCCCACTTAGGAGACAGGGGCGCCCACCAAGAGACAGGAGCGCCCACCAAGAGACAGGGGCACCCACCAAGAGACAGGGGCGCCCACTCAGGAGACAGGGGCGCCCATCAAGCAGCCATATATTGGCGCCCTTTAGGGTTGTGGCCCCTCAAATTAAAAATCCTCCCTACGCCACTGCCTATCATTTAACCTGATGCTATACTTAGCTCGTACCTTGACAAAGCACCATACTAAATTTAAAAAATCTATATCAGCTCACCCTAATAAGCTTCTCAGCGCAGATTGGCAAATTAAAATCGCGGAAACCGTGCGGATAAAAACGCGGAAATTGCCGATTGTAGTCAGGTAGCTGCTCCACTCCTAGCCAGTTAGAGTTGTCAGGTGTGCCTTAAAATAGAAACAAATATTCAGGCGATTTCAGAATACTGTAGTTAATTCTCCTATATAATTTGAATACTGGTTAAATCATAACCTTTTTCAAATTTTAATAAGAATAATAACTCACCCATACGCTCAAAGATAAGGAATAGTTGATGAATTTCGCTGTCACCATAAAATAGATGATAGCCAGTGATCTGTTTATTGAAGGCGAAATTAATTAATTAATCAAATATTGACTCCGTAAAATAAAATAAAAACTACATAAAAGCATCCAGACCAGACCAGACCAGACCAGACCAAACCAGAACAGACCAGACCAGACCAGACCAGACCAGACCAGACCAGACCAGACCAGACCAAACCAGAACAGACCAGACCAGACCGGACCAGAACAGAACAGACCAGACCAGACCAGACCAAACCAGACCAGACCAGACCAGAACAGACCAGACCAGACCAGACCAGAACAGACCAGAACAGACCAGACCAGACCGGACCAGAACAGAACAGACCAGACCAGACCAAACCAGACCAGACCAGACCAGAACAGACCAGACCAGACCAGACCAGAACAGAACAGACCAGACCAGACCAGACCAGACCAGAACAGACCAGACCAGACCAGACCAGACCAGGCCAGACCAGACTAGACCACACCAGAGCAGACCAGCTTAAAAACCACAGTTAATGTCAATACCAAGCAGCCAACAACCAAACAACCATGCTCACCATCTCAGCAATAACGCAGCCGACAGACCAGACGTCCACAGCTTCCGTATAATCTGGCGTCCCCAGCAACAACTCCGGCGCTCGATAAGGCAGAGTCACAACCGACAAATTCAAAGTTCGACGCCTGTGCGACAGACTTCGGGCCATGCCGAAATCCGCCAGTTTAACAACGCCGCGATTCGATAATAGAATATTGGCTGGCTTAATGTCCCTGTGTACGATGCTCATGCTGTGACAATGCCTCACGGCCTCGAGTAGTTGCATTGCGATACTCTGCAAATTACAGTATTGTGAATGCTTAAATACATGCATCAGACCAGTGGGCTGCTGGTTCTAACGCTAGTTAGAAACCTGAAAGTTAAGCACACTTGGCTGCGGTTAGTACACAGCTGAATCACTCTGCGTCACCGAGCTCTGAGGCTCTGAATCTGAGTGGATGTCATTTATTTGACTGGGTGCCATTTCATCTGAGTGGGTGCCATTTCATCTGACTGGGGTGCCATTTCATCTGACCGGGGTGCCATTTCATCTGAGTGGGTGCCATTTCATCTAAGTGAATGCCATTTCATCTGAGTGAATGCCATTTCATCTGATCTGAGTGGATGCCATCTCATCTGAGTGAATTCCATTTCATCTGAGTGAATGGCATTTCATCTGAGTGGGTGCCATTTCATCTGAGTGGGTGCCATTTCATCTAAGTGGGTGCCATTTCATCTAAGTGAATGCCATTTCATCTGAGTGAATGCCATTTCATCTGACTAGGGTGCCATTTCATCTGACTAGGGTGCCATTTCATCTGAGTGGATGCCATTTCATCTGAGTGAATGCCATTTCATCTGAGTGGGTGCCATTTCATTCGAGTGGGTGCCATTTCATCTGAGTGGGTGCCATTTCATCTGAGTGAATGCCATTTCATCTGAGTGGGTGCCATTTCATCTGAGTGGGTGCCATTTCATCTGAGTGAATGCCATTTCATCTGAGTGGGTGCCATTTCATCTAAGTGAATGCCATTTCATCTGAGTGAATGCCATTTCATCTGATCTGAGTGGATGCCATTTCATCTGAGTGAATGCCATTTCATCTGAGTAAATGCCATTTCATCTGAGTGGGTGCCATTTCATCTGAGTGGGTGCCATTTCATCTGAGTGGGTGCCATTTCATCTGAGTGGGTGCCATTTCATCTGAGTGGGTGCCATTTCATCTGAGTGGGTACCATTTCATCTGAGTGAATGCCATTTCATCTGAGTGGGTACCATTTCATCTGAGTGGGTGCCATTTCATCTGAGTGGGTGCCATTTCATCTAAGTGGGTCCCATTTCATCTGAGTGGGTGCCATTTCATCTGAGTGGGTACCATTTCATCTGAGTGGGTGCCATTTCATCTCCGTGCGTGCCATTTCATCTGACCGGGGTGCCATTTCATCTGACCGGGGTGCCATTTCATCTGACCGGGGTGCCATTTCATCTGACTGGGGTGCCATTTACTCTAAGTGGGTGCCATTTATCCCTGGCTACTGATCTTGCCCATGCTTTGCCCCCAATTTCACACACCTGGTAAAGCTCGGGCGGCAATCCATAACCGTCAGGGATAGCTTCAAATTCAGGTGGCAACTCGCCAGTTGGCATCCGGGCAGCATGTTGAAATTGCCTCTGGTGTTCCTGCTTCTTTTCAAAGTGTTTCCTTCGCTCCGAAAAGTGATAAATTAGGCGGAACAGGTCCCAGTCCATGTAGTCCAGCACCATGTAGCAATCGGGTCCAATTTCCAGCACGTCGCGAAGACTGTTAAAATATTTCAATAGCCATTACAATCTCCTTTTAACAAAATCATGGAACTGTTGCATCAAGCTACTCATGAGAGTAGCCTGTTGTGCGTGCCTTCATTATTTCTCCACAGATAAGAATTTTAATCCATCAAGGTAATGCCTCTGGTCCAGTCTAGAAACAGAACAAGAAAGTCGTTACTTACTTAACAATGTTGCTATGGTTGGTTCGTTTCAACTCGATCAGGATGCTAATCTCCTTAAGTGCTGGCAGAGGCGCGCCATTGAAATCATTGTCAAACCTGATTGGGATTGGAGAAGAATATTGAAATTTTTACATGTACATATTTTTTATTCAATAGGAAATTTATGAATTTTTTGTAAATTTAGTTTTTAGCTAAAATAATTGAAATCAAAACTGTGCTGCTTTACCTTTCAGCTTTAAATTTCTTCAAAGCAACAGGCCGATTGTGGAGATTGTCCCAGGTCTTGTAGACTACACCATATGTGCCTGAGCCAATAATTTCCATGATAGAGTATTGGCCACAACTGGCCGCCAGGATTGGTATTAAGTCTTCCTGCAAAGGAATTTAAAACACAAATAAAGTTTGTTGATATTGGCAACTTATTGAGTCAATTATTATTTTGTACTAAAGCTTATAAAAGTTAGCTTCAAGCTTAGATTTTATAAAAATAAAGGCGATTTTAGCCATATTGATAGTGGTATAAGAAATTAAGAATTAGTTCAACTTATAAAAGATATATGTATACATATAGTTTGAGATAGATAGGAAAGACCTTAATTAAGCTAAAGAAAATCATTTTTTAATTTTTTTATATATTTACCCCATTATAACTTTATATCTTTAAAAAGCTATCAAAATCTTTAGAAAAATGTTAGAAATACTTTCTTGAGAGCAAATACTACATGCATAATGAATTTTGATCTAATACTATAGTAAAGTACTTTATGGGTTTTACGGAATTGCTATAATCAGTAAAAATAAAATACATGATAAAATGTAAAATTTATACTGATTTTCGACAGCCTATAATATTATTTGTTATTAATTTTTACATCTTAATCAAGCTGCAAGCAAATAGAACTTTAATGTTAGGATCTGAACATTATCTTAAATCTTACAAATAGTATTTTAATTATTAATTAATATTACATTGCCTACCAATAATACTTTAATACTTTATCCCTAATTAATTAATTGCACTTATTTTATCTACATTATGCCTATGCATATTTGGCTATTTGTGGCCACTGGCCATAATAATACAATAAATAGAGTTGCAGTTGCAGATAAGATACTTTTTTATCTATCAAAATTTTCCTAACAAATTACAATGCCTGGCTAGCTACCTGGCCATTGTATATTTCTCTAAATTACTGAGTACTTGACTTTAAATAAAGACTTAAGTATAGACACGGGCATAGTGGACCAATACAAACAAAAAGGCAGAATTACAACTTTTGGAACACGTCAAATTCAGTAAGCAACTGCGGGACTCAAGTGCAAGCGCGGAAAATTTGAAATCTCGCCACAGTGACTAGCAAGTGAAAGTTTTAAACAAATTTATGTGCTTCGAACAAGTTTTTTCGCATCGATGAAAGCATTTTTTATAACTTATCAACATTATTTAGTAATTGCTTTTACTATAAAAATCTATTTATCTGTAAGGAATTTGTAAGGGATTAGGATGAAAAGACAAAAAAGTTTCGTGATACAAAGTACCGATACATGTACATTAAACCTGCGTTAGAACTCTGCTCTCTTTATATCAGTTCTTAGTCTTAGTCTTTGTCTATGTGCTCTGAGACTAAAAATTAATTCTTGGAGCTGGAGCTGAAATACTGTGTCCTTGAACACAACGTAACAACTTTGAATTTAAAAAATCCACTAATCCCTTTGTTTTATAGTTTTAACTTTGAATAAAATTTACCGTTAATGGCAAATGTTCACCAAAGTTTTTTCTGCCAAGATTAGTGGATACGTACATTTTTACAAGTTATAAACTCTGTATACATTACCCATGCCAAAACTCTAGCAGCGCGGATTGCTAGCGGATTTATTTATTACATGTACATGTACTGTACATGTACTGTACATGTATTTTCCCAGCACTAGCGGTGGTACGTCTGACGCCAGCAACTGCTGCTGGTGGATAGCAAGCGAATAGGGAAAACATTCCCTTCCTGCCTTTCGCTAGCACGTCAACGCCCATATAGCTTTTTGGGTATAAAATTGTCTAATCGATATAGAGTAGTATATGTATGTCGACTGTGTGCAAATTGTACATGTGCATGTACACACTGTAGATGTACGGGTAACTACATCATGTAGCTGTAAATATACTGCATATGTATAACAAGCTGGACTATTATACTTAACAAGGTGACTTCATGCAGTGGTCCTTGATTTATAGTTTATACATATGTATTTTGCTCTCTGTAACATGTACATGTGCAAAAGCAATGGTGTGCTGCATGGGTTAAAATTCAATTTCGTACGTAATTGGTGAGGCCATTATGCAATTGCAGATTCTGTGAATTTTTCCCGTAACATATGTTTGGTAAATCCAGGTAAAATGCATATATAGTACGAATTTTGACGTATGCATGTGGGTACATACTAAAAAACAACTTGACATACATCATGTACATACATGTAGGCGGAAGGGCTAGTGGAATGGCGCTGCTCCCGATCACATTCAGCAGTTTATAAATTTAAATGCACAATACATGTAAACTCTGTTACCTCGATGTTAAAATTACGTATACATGTGGTAGATTCTTCATCGCGTATATTGCGAATTACTTGCGAAACAAAGATCCCGATCTAAAAGCTTTATAAAATCTAACCCGAGCCATTCTGCAGCGTTAAGAGAAACCATAATGCATCGCGGTTACCATAAAGTGGCACATATAATACTATGATAAAGCGACTTATGAGGGGTATCTACCAAAATCAAAAAAGCAATAAAGATAGGCGCCAATTTCAGGCATAATAAAATTATTGCTGCACAAATATCAATTCACATTTCGTGAGTTACTGTGCAACACAGCATATAGTATGTCATGATGATACTGAAGTCCGTCTGACCGCTATAGCTTTTGAAGTTTTATTCTAGATCTTGATAAAAAGAATTGTTGCCCCGAATCGGCCAAATTAATAAAAATATGCAGATTACGATTAGTAATTAAGGCCACATACAGAAAAATATATAATAAAAACTGCATCTGTTCAATCGCCATGTCCATTACATATTATGCATACATGTACATCGTGTATGACTTCATTTTCCAGTACTACAAGTGTACTATACAGGGGCGGATTTAGGGGGGGCGGGGGGCGGCCCGCCCCGTACCCAGCCACACGTATCCACACGTACCCAGCCACACGTATCCACACGTACCCAGCCACACGTAAACACGTATTCCACACGTACCCAGCTGTGTCCGTGTCACGTTCTCCTTACCGATAATCTCGATCTGTTTTTGTCTTCATGTTTCCGATAACAATTTTTACACCGATTTCCTGGATGTTTATTACGCATTTTTGTGACATTTAAACTAATAATCGAGTACATTAATTGTCCTAGATTTTTTTGTTTTATTTTATTGCTGAAGAAATCTAGCTGTTCAAACTTCACAGCCTGAAATTAATCTGTGTAGCTCCATTTTGAACTTTCAAAACTCGTTTTCTAGATCAGAATTCAGACAGATTTATCACCTGAAGTCCTTCAGGCATCACGGAACGATGAGGGACAGATTGTAGAATGAAGAAGGTATGCGCTACACTTTTAAGTCGTGCGCGATTTTTCTCTGCAAAAAGCATATATATTTACGAACGAGATAGGAAGTTTTCCATTGATAGTTTTTAGCCCTAATTACATAGTCTAAAAGCCTTGCAAGTCACTCCCGCTGACTCACGTACGAGTTAAACCGTTTCCAATATTTGCGTCAAAAAAGAAGTCCTGTAGGCCCATTTTAAGCCTGTTTAATTTTAACTATCTATCATAATAGTAGCTGGGTTATTCGACTCATGATCGATGTCTGGGAATTCCAAAAAACACCGGCCAAAGTATCTTCGCGGTAAAACGCGTCCATGATCAATGCTATTTAGACTGATGAGAGCCCACATCTAAGGCACACAGAGTGTGTATCTCGTTGTTACTCGTATATAGCGTCGTACCTACAATCTACTAAATAGTCTAAGGCGACGACTATTGACTATATGGGCTAAAAAGGTAAGCAGCCATGTAAATGTAGCTAGGTGGCATTTTGATGAAATAATGTTTTATTATTAGTCAACGCGGAGGACAGCCCCGTCCCTACTGCTGTGTTTATGCACTGTGTTTATGTTCGCGCGGAGAGAATAGATTAGTTTAGTCTGGCTTGTATAGTCTCTGGCTGCATAATTCCGAACTGCAGCTTATGGAACCATGGGATAGCGATTTAGAATTAGGGACGTTTCCAACCGCGGCACTGCACGGATAAGAGAGAGATAAAAACAAACTTTTCGGACAAAGAAGATTTTCCCCGACTAGAGCGCCGTGCCCTATCTCTATCCCGGTTGTTCATCAATTCCTTTTTTCCCAGTAGCTTAAAATTGTTTAAACTTTGCGCAATGAGTCACTCTGAAGCTGTCAAGGTGAGAGTTGCCAGAAAAAAAACAGATTTTATGAACTTTTCTCCGTCTAGTTCATAAAAGTATGGTTCAAGCTGATTGTAGCTACGATCTCTGATGAAAATTTAAGCAATAAATTAAAAGGCCGAGTCTGCCGCTCAACCTCAACCTCTCTCATCCTCCGTCCGTTCACTTGACGCATCTCAGGACACTAATTTGGCGCCTCTCAGGACACTAATTTGGCGCATCTCAGGACACTAATTTGGCGCATCTCAGCACACTAATTTGGCGCATCTCAGGACACTAATTTGGCGCATCTCAGGACACTAATTTGGCGCATCTCAGGACACTAATTTGGCGCATCTCAGGACACTAATTTGGTGCATCTCAGCACACTAATTTGGCGCATCTCAGGACACTAATTTGGCGCATCTCAGGACACTAATTTGGCGCATCTCAGCACACTAATTTGGTGCATCTCAGCACACTAATTTGGCGCATCTCAGGACACTAACTTAGCGCATCTCAGCACACTAACTTGGTGCATCTCAAGACACTAATTTGGCGCATCTCAGCACACTGACTCAGCGCAACTCAGCACACTGGCTCAGCGCATCTCAGGACACTGACTCAGCGCATCTCAGGACACTAACTTAGCGCATCTCAGGACACTAATTTGGTGCATCTCAGCACACTAACTTGGTGCATCTCAAGACACTAATTTGGCGCATTTCAGGACACTAATTTGGCGCATCTCAGGACACTAACTCGGCGCATCTCAGGACACTAACTCGGCGCATCTCAGGACACTAATTTGGCGCATCTCAGGACACTAATTTGGCGCATCTCAGGACACTAATTTGGCGCATCTCAGGACACTAATTTGGTGCATCTCAGCACACTAATTTGGCGCATCTCAAGGACACTAATTTGGCGCATCTCAGCACACTAATTTGGCGCATCTCAGGACACTAATTTGGCGCATCTCAGCACACTAATTTGGCGCATCTCAGCACACTGACTCAGCGCATCTCAGGACACTAATTTGGTGCATCTCAGGACACTAACTTGGTGCATCTCAGGACACTAACTTGGTGCATCTCAGGACACTAACTTGGCGCATCTCAGCACACTGACTCAGCGCATCTCAGCACACTGACTCAGCGCATCTCAGGACACTAATTTGGTGCATCTCAGGACACTAACTTGGTGCATCTCAGGACACTAATTTGGTGCATCTCAAGGACACTAACTTAGTGCATCTCAAGGACACTAACTTAGTGCATCTCAGGACACTAACTTAGCGCATCTCAGGACACTAATTTGGCGCATCTCAAGGACACTAACTTAGCGCATTGGACCCTTGCCAATATCCGCCGCTTTCTCCTTCTCTAGCCCTCATCTGCTTGGATCCCTTCCAGTCTCCGATTACCACAGAAGGCGCTATATATGCATATAGCAGTGTTAGTCTAGTCATTTGCATAGGGACTTTTATTCTTACGAGCGTATTCTAAAAAAATATCCACACCACTCTAATATAAATCGCCCTCCCCCCAATTTGTTATACTGAATAATTTGCGGTCGTCCCCAATCCTGATTGAACTGCAGTTGGCATCCTAATCCATCTTCACCAACGGCAACGGTTGAGGAATTCAGAAAAGATTTCCTTAAAACCAGCGTAATCCGCGGCGCTTTGGGAGCCAAAAAGATGCATGGCTTTTGGATGCAAACCGGTTTTATGCTACTTAATTACTGCTAAATCCAGTATAAATTATGCACTCAGGCGTCTGCGAAGTTTGGAATTAATCCGAAGGGCACAGTGTCGATTAGGGTGTTAGTATAGCTTCAATCTGGGTGTCAGGAGCTTCAATCTGGGTGTCAGGAGCTTCAATCTGAGTGTCAGAAGCTTCAATCTGGGTGTCGGGAGCTTCAATCTGAGTGTCAGGAGCTTCAGTTTGGGTGTCAGTATAGCTTCAATCTGGGTGTCAGTATAGCTTCAATCTGGGTGTCAGGAGCTTCAATCTGGGTGTCAGGAGCTTCAATCTGGGTGTCAGGAGCTTCAATCTGGGTGTCTGTATAGCTTCGATTAGGGTGTCAGTATAGCTTCAATCTGGGTGTCAGTATAGCTTCAATCTGGGTGTCAGGAGCTTCAATCTGGGTGTCAGGAGCTTCAATCTGGGTGTCTGTATAGCTTCGATTAGGGTGTCAGTATAGCTTCAATCTGGGTGTCAGGAGCTTCAATCTGGGTGTCAGTATAGCTTCAATCTGGATGTCAGTATAGCTTCAATATGGGTGTCAGTATAGCTTCAATCTGGGTGTCAGTATAGCTTCGATTAGGGTGTCAGAAGCTTCAATATGGGTGTCAGGAGCTTCAATCTGGGTGTCAGGAGCTTCAATCTGGGTGTCAGGAGCTTCAATCTGGGTGTCAGGAGCTTCAATCTGGGTGTCTGTATAGCTTCGATTAGGGTGTCAGTATAGCTTCAATCTGGGTGTCAGGAGCTTCATCTGGGTGTCAGTATAGCTTCAATCTGGGTGTCAGTATAGCTTCAATTTGGGTGTCAGTATAGCTTCAATCTGGGTGTCACTATAGCTTCAATCTGGGTGTCAGTATAGCTTCAATCTGGGTGTCAGTATAGCTTCAATCTGGGTGTCACTATAGCTTCAATCTGGGTGTCACTATAGCTTCAATTTGGGTGTCAGTATAGCTTCAATCTGGGTGTCAGTATAGCTTCAATCTGGGTGTCACTATAGCTTCAATCTGGGTGTCACTATAGCTTCAATCTGGGTGTCACTATAGCTTCGATTTGGGTGTCAGTATATAGCTTCGATTTTGGTTATTAAGCTATATTAAGCTGGTTATTAAGTGTATCTCGCAAAAACGTCGACTAAAATAATATGTATCTGCTTATAACGGGTTTAAAAAACCATGATACGCCCTCATTTACTGGCTACATGTAGAAAAAGTTTATTTTTTAGTTTCTCTGTCGTTTCCTCGAATTGCCAGCTCTTGTTTCAGCTCTCTGTACCAACCGCCCACCCCCAATAATTTAGTTGTTTGCTGTTTCAAGCTAATACTAATGGCAATATATAGCTAGAAGACCCAAATTCAGCCCTCTTCAGCCCAAACTATAAGCATTCGAAGCATTAGTCATGCTGCATAAGTAAGTTGGCCTTATTGGCTGCAGGCATCAGGGCTGTCAGGGCTCAGCACTGAGAGTTGGCTGTGCCGCAAATGCCCGCCCCCCCCGTCTGCCGAACAACCCTCCACGCTCAGTGATGAAAAACAGCCAGCTTAGCGCACATTTATTGTTTATCAATTTGCAATTCCTTAGATGGCGATTGCTAAGGAGAAAGCGT
>NIVC01001771.1:220000-239472 GCA_002269645.1 Macrostomum lignano | reverse complement strand
GCGTTATATTTTATACTCCGACACTGATGGCAGAGAGCTCGAGAGGGATGTGTGAATTCAGCTGAGCCTGTATTGATTAGAATGAGGTCATGACTGCCGCGGCTTCATGCAATCGAGGCGCTAATCGAAGGACCACTCTTCGAAGCTAGCTGTGTTGGCATTCGAGCTATTTTAATAACTGGTAAAATGAAAATTTAATTTTGAATTGCTAAACGCTGCTGTTTTTTCTCTCGAATTCGCTAACACGCAAATACAAACTGGCAGTCCGAAAAAACGATACATTTAATTTTTGAAATTTTAGACATTCGATCATAGATCATTCAAACCAGCTGTGTTTTGTCCAAAATCAAGGTGTCAGTTAAGCAGGCAGAAACGCTAGCAGCCATTTCTTGATGGCGCTTAAGAAAAACGAAAAATTCATACCTTTTAATTGTACTTAATGCCTCTATTGAAACTTGTGATGACCGGAACAACGGATTACTCTATCGGCAAAGCCGTCAAAGCGAATGTTTTTCAGTGTTAAGATTCAAAGATGAGCAGGCATATTAGTATTAAGATTAAAAGCCAGGGGGGTGTTTCTCGAAACTCACGTAAGTTCTATGGTAAGTTAGATCGTAAGAAAGAAATTTACGTGTAGCGTAAGTTTGCTCGTAAGACGCTTTCTCAAAACTCACTTAGACTTTGCGTGGCTTACGCTGTTCGTAAGTCGTATCTGAAACGAAAAGTTGCATGTCTATGTGTCATAAATCTGCAAATATCTTTACTTAGTCTATCGTAAGTTGCTTTCGAGAAAGACCCCTTCGATAAAGTTTAACTTGACTTGGCTTGACTAAAGCTTCACGTACTATGCGATTAGTGCTTAAGTGCGTCTTACGACTGATACCGAGCAGTCGTATGGTTAAGATCAACTTACGAAAGACCATAGACATACGAACGTTTCGAGAAACAGTCTTTTGCGCAAAGTTGAACTCGTAAAGTTGCGATCAATCTTACATGTACGCATAGCTAACTTGCGAGCCCTTCGAGCAACCCGTATGTGTAGCTTACCCAAACTTACGTACGTCTATGTCGATCGTAAGTTGCTTTCGAGAAAAGACCCCCCAGAGCGGTAGATATTAACGATGGTATGCGACCGAGGGAACTGTAGAGTGCGAGATATAGCCAAAAACTAAATACTAATGTGACAAGCTTTGACTGGGGCTACGTTATGTCCCCTGTACCGGGAGTGACGTGAACATTGATACGAACAGTAAGAACATTTCTAATATTTTGTTGTGAAAGAGTCGAGGCGAGAACATACGCTATAGTGTTATCAGAGGCTGTTTAGCATGTCGTAACGTTTCAAACAATGACACGTGATGGTCGGTCACGGAACAAAGCGGTCGGGGGCCGTCGCCGGCGATTGGTTCGACGTGGGGATGCGCCTGAAGACTCAGCAGGGGCCACCGGGTCTTCCTGACGGCCGGTTGTGCTTTCGGGCTGCGTTTCCGGGTCCGCATCTGTCGCATTCCCGGAGCTATCAGCGGCATCCTCCTCCGGATCCTGGTTCGGTCTGGTGCTAGCTGGTTGGTACTGGCGAGGCGCAAGTTATCTCCATCGCAAATCCAAGCGTGTTGCGGCCTTGGTGCAGGACGTACTCTACACGTTTAGGCAGCTCATCGTTGGTCAAGTGATACAGCACGCTTTCACCTTGCTGGAATGCGAGACCGTACAGGGACTCGGATTGGCCGACCGAAGACCAACTCGGCCGGGCTCTTTCCACGAGTGTGCGACGAAACTCGGTGGTGCAGCAGAACTCTGTAAAAACGGAGTGAACTCTGCGTGGTTATGCGATCATCCCAGGCACGCAGGGCGCGCTTGACAGTTTGCACGGCCAGTTCGGCGGCTCCATTAGCCTGGGGGTAATATGTTGGCGATTCGAGTTTGCGAACCCCGTTTGCCTTTAGCCAGAGGCGCACTGGGTCGCTAGTAAACTCTGGAGCATTGTCGGAGACCAGCAACTCAGGGATTCCGAAACGAGTGAATACGGTTCGAAGCGATGAAATTACAGATTTTGAGGAGCGATCCTTGCATGGAAACGCTTCAATCCATCCTGAGAAAGTATCGACGCTTCGTTGTACAAAGGCCCACTCCTTATGCAGTTTTTGGAAAGCGTACTCGGCAGATGGCCATGCGTGTCGTTCTGGTGATAATCTTGGTCGCAACTGATTGCAGATCGGACAGTTACGGACGAAGCGTTCAACATCTGCGCGCATTCCTGGCCACCAGCAGGACAAGGCCATGTAATTGTAGGCGAGATGTAGCCTGAGTGGCGGTGTGCAGTGGGAATGCCTCGGCTCTCAGCGTGATGGAATAAATATGCGACGCCCATAAACAAGTAGACCACCTTCAATGGTGAGGCTGTCAGAAACCTTAGCGAAGGGCTTTCCGCCTGAGAGCAGCCCGTCGACCTTCCAGTTTTAACGCGATTAATTACGCTCTGAATAACTGGACCCATCTCCAATTCTGCTAGAATGCGGTGCTGTGGTACCATGAGCGTCTCAAACGCGACGCAGTTTATAGCATCGGACAGCTCTGCCGTATCTGCCGATGGTCAGTAAAGCGTAAACGAGACAGAGCGTCTGCGTGAGGTATTTTGGACCAGGGCGTGTATTGATTTTAGTAGTCATAGTGCTTCATTGCAAATGCCCATCTCGAGATGCGAACAGATGTGTTGGTGGCACGCCATGCGACTGGCCAAACAAACGAATCAGAGGTTGGTGATCTGTCTGTATGGTGAATTTTCGGCCCATGAGATAATGCTTGAGGCGATTGACGGCCCAGAATATGGCCAGCGCTTCCCGTTCGATGTTCGCATAGTTCTTTTCAGCGCTGGACAAACAACGAGATATGAATATTACTGGTGACGTCTTGCGTGACGACGCCGGCAAGTGCACCTTTAGAGGCATCAGTTGTGAGCGATAACTCCTCTAGCGAATATGGCTGGACCACAGGTGCCGACGAGATTGATCCTTTTTAACGCTATAAACGCTTTATCGCACTCGGCTGACCAAACAAATGTGGCGTCATCACGCCGGAGGTTATGTAGGCACTTCGTTTTGCCAGCAAAGTTTGGGACCAGCCGGCCAAAGAAATTAACTAGACCGAGAACCTGCTCCAGTTCCTTGCGGTTTGAAGGCGTGGCTATGTCCAAGATCTTCTTGACGATAATTTTGACGTGGTTATGTAATTAGAATTACATGCATAAATAACGGACTCGTTCAACAAAATAAAATCGCTTTTGCCCAAAAGTACCTCTTGGGCCAGTATGCATTGTTGGCGACAGTTCAACTTCCGATTTTTCCTGCTCCGAGTTCTCCCGACTTTCAATGCAACTAAATTCTTAAATAGTGACTTTGAGTTGTTCGATTCGTGCTCAATTCCACACCCAGCTTCTTTCGGGTCATCCACAACCACCAAAATTTTCCTCCTCTGACATTCAAGCTTTTCGTGCACTACCACATCCCCCAATTTCGAGATATTTGATCCACAAACGAAGGTTTCTAATAGTAAGTCTGGTGAGTTTTCTTGCCTCGTTCATTCTTTAAACTAAACATTATGGTTCTTATAAAAAAATATACAGAAAGACAGTATTATATTAAAATAATAAAAAATATAAGAAAATCATCTAAAAATTTTAAAGCAGTAAAAACACGGTCATATTTTTGTTAGAATACAATTGCAGAAGTTATATTGACCACTTCCGACGATAACGTTCGTTGCTTTTCTTCTTACAGGTCGCACTCTATTCTTCGACCCTTATTGTCGAATCTGAAGCTACTTTGGACGTGATTAGAGTATTAAAGAAAATATAAAAAATTGAAAAAAGTTTTCTACCAGTGTTTGGAACTACTACTAACTTCAATTGACCAAAATGGCCTTGCCAAGCAACCAAGCCCAAGGAGTGGCTACAGGTGGTGGTCAGCCAAGCTCTTACCCCATGGCTTCATTGTATGTGGGTGATCTTCATCCAGAAGTAACCGAGGCGATGATATTCGAGAAGTTCTCTCAAGCTGGTCCTGTTCTATCCATTCGAGTATGTCGTGATATGATCACTCGCAAGTCCCTGGGCTATGCTTATGTTAACTTTCAACAGCCTGCTGATGGTAAGCAATTTAAAACATTTAATTATAGATTGCATTGAATTTGGCTATGTAGCTACTATACCATAGGCATAATACCAATTTAATCATTTAATAAAAAACTACACTAAAACTTGAAAAAAAATTGGCAAATTGGCAATCCTTCAGTTTATAGCAGTGCTGGGGCTAGAGTTCCAGCACTAGAACCCATTTTCTAATGGCTAGGGATCTGGCAGTGCCATTATAATATAGACAAAACATTATATATTTCTTTCTACAGGTGGCTGATATAGAGATTTTGTTTTGATAAGATTTAAGACAATATGATAAGATTTGAAACAAGATGCTTCTATAGGCCTAATGTTTAGACTTCTTTAAGATATGTTCTTAGTAGTTTTTTATATGCTTTTATATGGCACTGCCGGATCCATAGCTATTAGAAAATGGGTTCTAGGCAGGAACTCTAGCCATTACCTTAGTTTATAATCACCTTATTATTTTGCCAGTTTTGGTTTATAAGCACCTTATACTTTGCTCATTGCAGCATAAAAATGGCATGTTCAAAACTGAAAACAGGCTGACAAAAATATGCAATATTGAAAAGTGCAATTTGTTGGATGGTGCATATATATTAGCTTTAGTATATAATCATTTGAATATATGATGGCAAATGCATATACTGACTTAAAAATGATTGTAAACCAAAGCTGGATAAAATTAATATTGTACATAATGCACATGCACTTTGGATAAAGGTAATATTACTAGCTTTGGTTTGCAATCATTTCAATGGATAGAATATGTGAAAGTGATTGTAATGTAAACCAAAGGTGAAAAAGATGCAAAGGTAAGGAAAAGGATTTGCTACTTAACATTTGACATGATCAAACATGAGACTATTTGACACCTTTTCCTATAGTTGCTTAATTGGAAACATGTTTGGGTGATCCTAAACTAAAGGTGATATATAAGTTACAATAATCTTATTATCCTTTGAAAAAGGCCCAAAACAAAGTTCATTTTCCAACTTTTAATTTGTTTTCATTTAAAACTATTGTTAGTTTTTATGTTTTACAACTGTTTAAACAATTAAAGTGATAATTGTAACTGAGATAATTGTAAATTGAAAGAATGCTAGCATGTTTTCAAACTAAATAAATTGACCAAAACATGAGAAATCATAATAATAACCTTTTGCTAAAAGTCACTTCATTATAATGTTATATCCCAAGACCTAAGTTTGATAGTCTTATACTAATTATTGGCAACTAGCATTGACTTTTAACTAACTTAAATGTGGATTTTATCATATTATTAAGCCCATAAGTATAAATTTTCTGTTTTAAAGGAAAAAGATTGGCATGAATGCAAAGTGTGTCAAAAGAAAAATTCAGTGGCACCTTTTGCAAACACATTTTGGAAGAAAACATCTTGGGGAAATCAATAGACAATCATTTGTATAAGATATCATTGCAAAGCAAGACATAGAATCAAGTAGTGTTCTGCCATAGCTATAGAGCACTATGGCTATGAGATCCTATGGCAAATATATGATAAAATAGGTGCCTATGGCAGCTACAGAAACGCCTATAGTAGCTAGCTGCTCTTTTAGCTACAACTACAGAAATATGGTAGTTGCTGTCACATTCTGTAGATTCCTGTAGCTGTAGTTATTAATTTTAAAAAAATACTATACACAGGTAAAGTAAAACAAAGATATTTTAGTTAGTATTATCAACTTAGAAACATAGAATATGCATAATAAAGTACAATAAAACACTAGCAAACTCTAATTTTTATTAATGTGAAAAGGTTCAGCATTAGTACTTTCAGTAGCAATTAAGTATTGTTGCTCTGTAAAAAGACAAAATGTAATCTTACAAAGGCAATCAAGTTTCTTTTATTTTCTAAATTAGTTTGCAGTTGTTTAAGCACCAGGTTATCTTCTTGATTCAAAATATATTTTGTTTTCTAGATTTTTGGTAAAACTACAGCTACAGCTATAGGAACTATGGGAATATGGTAATATTGTCCCTATGGCTACAGATTATGGAGAATTGGAATAAGCCATATTTTTGTTTACAGCTACAGCTACGGTTCATAGACCCTCCTTACAGTAGAACACTACAATCAAGAAATGATAAAACTTTTATAGCAAATGATGATTGAAGCATAAAGATGCAGCAATAAGTTTTGGTTGATCTTGGTTAAAGATTGTTGATCAGTAGCATAGAAAAAAGAAAACTACATTCTTTAGATTTACTACATGTACAAGCTACTATAGTGTGACAAAGTCTTCTTTTTCTAAGCCACTGCATGCAAATTCCTTGTTTCACAATGGCACCAGTGGTGCAGTGCAGCCATAGCCCATAGTTTAGCAAAAGGTTAAAATAACCTGATCAAGCACTCATGTGTGATGCAGCTCGCAGGCAGGTAGTTTAAAAATTAACTGTTGAATAAATACAAGTTTTTCTTAAATAAAAAGCAAATTTCAATGCTTGTTTAGCTGACTAGTGAATTTAGCTTGCCAGAATGCAAAGTCAAACATATACTAATAAAACTATAGTCAGTTATATAAGCTATGCTATAACTACTCTCATTTCCAACAAAGCATATGAGAAAACACAAAGCTTTATTGCATCAAATTCGAGCATTCTTTAATGGACAGAAATTGCATTTTGCTCATTCTTTTTATTAATTCACTTTAGCCGAGCGCGCTTTGGACACGATGAACTTCGATCCGATGAAGGGGCGCCCGATTCGCATCATGTGGTCTCAGCGAGACCCGTCCTTGCGCAAGTCGGGACAAGGCAACATCTTTATTAAGAATTTGGACAAGCAGATTGACAACAAAGCCATGTTCGACACATTCTCGGCCTTTGGCAACATTTTGTCTTGCAAAATTGCTAATGACGAGACTGGCAACTCGCGCGGCTACGGCTTTGTGCACTTTGAGACTCAAGAGGCCGCCGACCAGGCTATCGAGAAGGTCAACGGTATGCTTCTGGCTGGCAAGAAAGTCTTTGTTGGCCCATTCGTGCCGCGCAAGGAGCGGCACAGCAACAGCAGCGATAAGAAGTTTACCAACGTGTTTGTTAAGAACTTTGGCGACGAGCTCACTGAAGAGAGCTTTCACACCATGTTCTCGGAGTTCGGCGAGATCACCTCGTCCAGGGTGATGTTGGACGAAACTGGCAAAGGCAAAGGATTTGGCTTCGTCTGCTTCAAAGAGCCAGAGTCGGCCGAGGCCGCCGTCTCCGCGCTTAACGGCAAGGAGATCAACGGCAAGACTCTCTACGTCGGCCGGGCCCAGAAGAAGGGCGAGCGACAGGCCGAGCTTCGCGAGAAATTCGAACGCCAGAAGCAGGAGCGAATGAATCGCTACCAGACTGGCGTTAATCTGTACGTGAAGAATCTGGATGACACCATTGACGACGAGAAGCTGAAGGCCGAGTTCGCCTCATTTGGAAACATCACGTCTGCCAAGGTAAGATAGTCTTTAATTGGGTCATTGCTTACTGGGCAGTATTGTCATGGGCACTAAGCCGTTTATCAGTGGCTAGTGTTGTATGTCTATCTATGCAGACAAGATCTGCCCGACACAAATGGGTTTGTTAGAGTGGATTAAAACGCGTCAGTTGTGCTTATTCTAATTGGCGATTGGCGAACCTGTCTCCGCTTACATTAATGAGATTATCGTCTGTACTCTGTATCTTTCGGTATCAGTCTAGAGAAATGGGGCCCGGGCTGACCAACCCAGGCCAGTTCGTTTGCGAAACGATTTTTTAAAAAGATGCGATTATTGAGCACCAGATGCCAGCCAGCCAGTAGCTGTATTTTCAATTACAACGAAAACAAAACCTGTTTAGTTTGTTGATATTATGGACAGCCTATTGGCATGTCAACGATGCGATCTACTCAATCGTTTTGCGTTTACGTGTCTTAATTAGATTTTTTAAGCTGTCCTATACAATCGGTTTGGGGGCGGATTAAAACTCGTCATTGTCATTAAATGTTTAACATCCAATTGGCAATTTGACGAACCTGTCTCCGCTCACAATGCATTTGGTATCAATTCTTGATGTATATATTCTCATCCCACTTATCTCGATGCTGTTATCTACATTGTAATCCACGTTGAACCCCCCACCAGGTAATGATTGATTCAACTGGTCGCAGCAAGGGCTTCGGGTTCGTCTGCTTTGTAGCGCCCGAGGAGGCCACTAAAGCCGTCACCGAGATGAACGGCAAAATCGTAGTCAGCAAGCCTCTGTACGTGGCCCTAGCCCAGCGCAAGGAGGACCGCAAGGCTCACCTGGCCTCGCAGTACATGCAGCGCCTAGCCAGCTATCGCATGCAGGGCCAGCTGCCCAGCCAGTTCATGCCGCAGGCCCAGGCTCCTGGCTACTTTGTACCAACAATGCAGCAGCCGCGCAATTTCTTCAACCCCATAGCCGGGATGAACATGAACATCCAGCGCCCGCCGCCGCAGCGCTGGGGCACCGCTGGCCAGCCTAGCGGACAGCCAATCCGTCCGGCCCAGTACGGTGGCCCGGCCGGTCCCCAGGTGCCGGCCATGCAGCCTCAGCCAGCCGGCCTGGGCGCTCGTCCTCAGCGTCCTGCCGGAGTGCCTCAGGCCACCATCCGGCCGACCTCGCGGCCCATCACCAACCAACAGGGCCCGATGCCGGCTGGCCGCCCGATGCCCAACACTGTTGGCCGTCCCGGCGGCGTCATTCCGCCGCAACAGCAGATGGGCGTCCCCGGCGGTCCGCGCAAGCCGGCGCCCAACTATCAGATTAACCCGATGGCGCGCAACGTTGTGGCCCCTGGCGGCTACGGCCAGCAGGCTGTCGCTGCCCAGATGCAGCAGCAGGCTCAGGGCCAGCTGTCTCAGCACGATCGTGTGCCCGGCGCTCAGGAGCCGCTGACTACCGCTATGCTAGCCGCCGCCCCGCCGCAGGAGCAGAAGCAGATGCTTGGCGAGAGGCTCTATCCGCTAATTCACGAGATGCACTCCCAGCTGGCTGGCAAGATTACCGGTATGCTGTTGGAGATTGACAACGCCGAGCTGCTGCACATGCTGGAGTCGCACGATGCGCTCAAGTCGAAGGTGAGCTAGCACTAATTAACGGACACCACTATTGGGGACTAGTTTATTATTGTATTCAACTGTGAATTTCGAGAAAATTCCCGAAAGATGTTTCAAAGTATGAAAATTCAATCATAAATTATAGATTAATATTGATAATGTACCCACAAATTGATATAACTGCGTCATAAATTTAATAAAAGTACACCTTAATCAAGTGTCAGCAATTTTAACTGAAGGGCCAGATAGAGAGAACCTAGCGCAGAGTGCGGGTCAAGGGAGGGGGGAGAGAGGAGGGGTAATAGAGAAGAGAGATAGGACAAAGTAAAGGTGAGGAAATAAAAGAGAGGAGACAAGAGGAGAGGAAGGGTGAAATAAAAGAAGGGAGGAGGGGAGAGAATAGGAGATTAGAGATCAAAGAGAGCTGAGAGAAGACACAAATCTTTAGCGAGCCGGATTGTCATTGTGAAGTTTCAAAGGACCCGATGGTTTGGATAGAGAGGCTTTGAGGGCCGGAGTTTGCCTACCCCTGATTTAAATTGATGAAAAATAGAACATGAACTTGTGGTAGGCTCTCAGGCTGATAATAAATGGGATGATTTCGAGTTGCCATGCAGACACAGCTGCAGGTGTAAGAGAACCAAGGTGTTTATGTAAAGTGCTTGCATTGCTCCGGTAGTTGCTCCCTGGAATTCCCCCTTATAATAATAAATGCTATTTCCGCCCGGCAACAGTTGCGATCTACAAGTCCGTATTGTTTTATTCAATAATAAAGCACAAGCAGCGGTCTTGTTGAACCAACAACTGTGAGATTGTTGTCTCTCGGATTAAACGTGCCGCATTTTGCATCTCTCCAATTAAATTTGCCCTGCGGTACACCTGTCTCCGCGTACAGCAGCTGTGCAATAATTGATAATTGAAAGCTCATCCTTTACAGTCGAAATCTGCAAGTTCGCTATTGCCTTCGATGCCAACTAGCGCTCTTGTTGTAACCAACGGCTGTTATATTGATTTTTTATGTGAAAGACTGCAGATTAAACGCGCCGTGCGGTAGTCAATATGATTGATATTAAAACTGCACGGCGCACCTGTCCCTGCAGACACTTGCATCCATATGTATTGCTATTATTGCAATGTCAATCCTAGGTCTCTGCTAGCTGCCAGCCAGCACCTGTAAAGTTAAGCATAGTCGGCTGCGGTTAGTTTGCAAAGTTACAGGCCTCGCTTGTGGTATCATGCGTCAAATTAGACTAAGTCATATTTTACCCCCTTGCTGCGAAAGTCTGTTAGAAATACAGTACTAGGAGCCGCGATCCCCCGTTGAAGCCAAGGTCTTTTTACCTCAAGGGACAGATAGAGAGAACCTAGCGCAGACTGCGGGCTAGAGGAGGGGGAGGAGAGGTAATAGAGAAGAGAGCAAACAGATATCACAAAGTAGAGGTGAGGGAATAAAGAAGAGGAGGAATGAAATAAGAGAAGGGAGAAAAGAGAAGTGATTAGAGAGAGATTATAATTTCGCCTTGCTCTAAAAAATTCTCATTGCATCATTGCAACCCGCCGCTATTAACTAATCTCAGGTGGACGAGGCCGTGGCCGTTCTGCACGCCCACCAGGCCAAGAGCCAGGCCACCGGCGGCCAGCAGTCCGGCGCCGCCCAGGCCGCGGCCGGCGAGAAGCAGAACTAACTTGTGAGAGAAAAGAATCGAACGAATCGCCCTACAATGCAGTGAAACTTGGTCAAGACCGTTTGAAAATTGTCTGCGTCATCTGAAGGACTTAGTAGTTTCTTTTAGTAAGTTTTCTTTTCCAAACGGAGACCCTCCAAACCCTGGTTGCAAAGCTCGTTAACGTTTCAATAAAAAAATGGACTCACTATATGCTCCCAGTTTACGTCCGAATTTTCTATCAGCTCTTCGTATCGCTCATAATAAGCTCTCATGTTTCGTTGCTATGGCAACAGCTTTCATCTCGCACGGCTGTTTTAGTCGTGCGTGTCATCATCGCGCGTTTTCTATTCGAAAAAAACGGTTGGCGCACTAGCCTTCAGAAGACTGACAGCCTTTAGAAACTGCTATTTATTAGATCTAATAAGTAGATAATAAGGCACAGACGATACAAACACAAGTCTGTCAACTCTGTCGGCCGTGCGCTAGCTTACAAAAAAATAGCAAAAACTGTTTTTTCGGGTGCGTTTGATCCGATAACCCCCAGTAACTCAAATCCAAAAAAAAATGTTTTTTTGTTTCCGAAAAAGAACGACTAGTAGAAGTTGGAGATGTGCTTTCATCTGCCGCCGAAGTTGTGCCGGAGCGCCGCCGCCGCTTCAAATCAGATGCCGGATTTGGTGGTTCATTTTTCTGTGTCCCCAACCAAGTCCCGGCTTGTGTTCCGATGGCTATATTATAAAATACTAACCTGTTTCACTTTCCGTTCTGTCCCGAGTTTTTTCCGTTGTCTTTTGTTTTTTTAAAGCATATTTGTTTAGTTAATACGGCGCTTGCAAATGCCGCGGGTTGTGCTTTGATTGGCTGCTCTGGCGGACTTTGTACGAGCTACTTTACTAACAGCAGCGTTTGCAAGTGCTTAAAAACTGCACTAATCATTATAACCTTTGGACACGGCCTCTTGTTTTTTTATTTTTAAACTCAGAAATCCAATCCAACTCGAAATTTTATTTATTTATTTTTTGTTCAAGTTCCGTGATCCGTGCTAAGCGTTGTTTAAAAAAAACTACACTATTTATTTGAATAGGGACAAAAAAAGGTTATTGTACTCGTAAAGGCGCAGTACGGGTGGGATTATATCGCCTATTATTATATACCAGCGCTCCTATTTTAGCATATAAAAGTTATTATTAAAGCCCGCAAAAGACAGGTCTGTTTACCACCAGTCGAAAAAAACATATTGCTAGATTGAAGTTTATCCTCGTGTTATTTTTAAGACAAGCTTTTAATGCAGAATTTATTTCGCTCTGCCGGCGTCAGTCTTCTATTACTATTATCGTTTGTGTTTTACTTTACTTTATTATTATTTAATAAAAATAATATTCAAGTCCGACAGTTCCTGAAAGTTGATACAAACTACCTATAAACTGTTTGTCTCATACCTGCAACCTTATTCCACTGGCCTTGTGTGCTCCGCTCTCAAGGCCGGAGACAGCTCTTGTGTTTGCTTTTTGGCGCACGATTATTCTAGCGAGTAAAGGACTTGCTTGCCTTCCCCCTTGGCCGAATTTTTATTTTAAGCCGCGTCCAATCACTCGCCGTTTGTTTTTTGGGTGTGTTCTCGTTGTTACACAGTTATAGACAATTTAGTACATTACAACAGCAGGCAGCGAAGGAGAAGGCTAAGGAAATAAAAGGGCGATTCGTCTTCTTGCAAGACAACCGACATCTTTTGAAAACTATAATAATGGTTACAAAAAAGGATGATATTTAGTTTTGCTTTTTAGTCTCATTTATTTTGTTGGTGTTCTGACAGTATTGTAGTTAATCATATTTATTGTTGATATTTCATCAATAAATAACAAAGCATGTGTTTCTTATATACTACTTATTGCAAGACTCCTGTAGCGACTCTACAGTTTCGACTGTTAATGAATGCATAATTAATTAGAGAATATTGTAATGGATATCAATTGCAATCATTGCATTTAGTCCTGAGCAGCGCTGGATAAAATCGTCTGTTTAATCAATGCGCAGAAACATAAGGAGTTACTATTCACTAGTAAGTGCAGATGATTTTTGTAATAAAAATTAGGCGTTGCTTTTCACAATCTCTGTGTACTCGGTAGCCAAGCTGGCAGCCGACTTGTTCACTTCCTCCTGCTGCCGAGCATCACCGCTGACCTTCAGCACTTGGGCATAGACAACGTCCGGGACCGTCGCTGCTGCCTCTTGTCGATTGCCGAATGGCTCGGCTCGCCGCCCGACGTCGCACCCATTCAGCAGGGTGTTGCACGTCGATGCCGCACCGCTGCCGCTATTGACGCCCCAGAGTTCGTCCGCTGATAGCCCGTCCAGATCTACGTTTGCGCAGTCCTTGCCCCGGCTGTAGGTTGCCATGGGAACCTCTGATGGCGACCAGCTGCCTCGCCTGTACTGGGTCAGCTTGCGATAGGAGCACCTCAGAACTGATCTCAAGCAGGCGAGCAGGAATGGCCCCGCCACCGCTACGGCGATTACTGTTAGGCCGATTTTCCAGAGATCAACTCCAACTGCGAGAGTTCAATCGAGCTATAGCTCTTAATTCTTGTATTTGTAAGGTTTAAGATGTCACAATCAGAGAGAGGAACTCTCTGACTAGAAAACTGCAAATGTGCGCAAATTGACTTCACTTAAACCAGATGAATAAAACTTAGTCGCTAAATGTACTACGTGAATATCCGGGGTCGGCAAAATCCGGCCGGCGAAGCTTCTAATCAAGGTTTGTGTCTACTGTTTCTTCTCAGCTCGATCTTTTCTCTCGAATCTCCTCTCCTCTCCCTTCTTGATCAATTCTCCCAATTCTCTCCTCTCTTCTCCCTCCCCTCTGGCCCACAGTCATGCTCTACATGTAGGTTCTCTATCTGGTTCTTGATTTAAAAAAAGTTTGCCGCGATTCCTGATGTACATGTACGTGTTATCTGATAACATCTGATACATGCGCAACCTTGGGAATCACTCGGCCGTTTCTATTGGCAACACACACATGTAAGTCGCTATTGGCTGAGAGCAGTCAGTCATGTGACTACCATTCTGTCCAATAGCGACGTACGTGTGTGTGTTGCCAATAGAAACGGCCAGGTGAATCCCAAGGTTGCGCCCAAGCATGTGTTATCATAAGGCCCAATGTAATAACTAACTAATGCAGAAAGATTTATAAATAAAAATATATGTCTCATGCCATGTAATACGGATATTTCAATGGCGACCCCCATACGAGCGTATGGCTGACTATCAGACTTATTGTGACTCACAATAATCAGCACGAACCCCTTAGGCCACATGCCTGACGATTAGAAAGTGTATGAGCGCGTACAGCTAATTGGCGCGCTTACATGTATATGTGCTCAGGAATCAGCGGCGGGCTTGTGGGGACGAAGGTCAAAGTTAGCCGCTCTCACCTTCACAGGCGCTGGCTGTGCCGGTCTCAAACAGTGCACTGTGCTCGGATTGAAATCTGGTTTGGTCTGCCTGATACACGGTGCACAGTATTTTCCTATCCAGAGCTTTCGCCGGAAGTGGCATCGGGTCAAAGCTCCAGGTCAGGGAGTTCAGCGAGCTGATCTCCAGGCTGCTGGCGTTTGTCCGACTCTGCAGTTGGATAGTTGATGAAATTGATCAAGGTAGGCGAGCATAGCAACTATTAATTGGTAATGCAGTAATACCCGGAAGGTCAAATGTACAATGTTCGTACAGCAAAATTCTCCCAGCTGGAGCCGTTATCGCAGATCCTCAGTTTCTGGGTAAGATCCTGTTTCTGGGCTACCCTAACCCTCCCCAGATGCTCAGTTGCTGGGTAACCCTAACATTCTCAGATCCTCAGTTGCTGGGTAACCCTAACATTCTCAGATCCTCAGTTGCTGGGTAACCCTAATATTCTCAGATGCTCAGTTGCTGGGTAACCCTAACATTCTCAGATCCTCAGTTGCTGGGTAACCCTAATATTCTCAGATGCTCAGTTGCTGGGTAACCCTAATATTCTCAGATGCTCAGTTGCTGGGTAACCCTAACATTCTCAGATCCTCAGTTGCTGGGTAACCCTAACATTCTCAGATGCTCAGTTGCTGGGCAACCCTAACATTCTCAGATCCTCAGTTGCTGGGTAACCCTAATATTCTCAGATCCTCAGTTGCTGGGCAACCCTAACATTCTCAGATCCTCAGTTGCTGGGTAACCCTAACATTCTCAGATCCTCAGTTGCTGGGTAACCCTAACATTCTCAGATCCTCAGTTGCTGGGCAACCCTAACATTCTCAGATCCTCAGTTGCTGGGTAACCCTAACATTCTCAGATCCTCAGTTGCTGGGTAACCCTAACATTCTCAGATCCTCAGTTGCTGGGTAACCCTAATATTCTCAGATCCTCAGTTGCTGGGCAACCCTAACATTCTCAGATCCTCAGTTGCTGGGCAACCCTAACCCTCCCCCAGATGCTCAGTTGCTGGGTAACCCTAACATTCTCAGATCCTCAGTTGCTGGGTAACCCTAACATTCTCAGATCCTCAGTTGCTGGGTAACCCTAATATTCTCAGATGCTCAGTTGCTGGGCAACCCTAACATTCTCAGATCCTCAGTTGCTGGGTAACCCTAACATTCTCAGATCCTCAGTTGCTGGGTAACCCTAATATTCTCAGATGCTCAGTTGCTGGGTAACCCTAACATTCTCAGATCCTCAGTTGCTGGGCAACCCTAACCCTCCCCAGATGCTCAGTTGCTGGGTAACCCTAACATTCTCAGATCCTCAGTTGCTGGGTAACCCTAATATTCTCAGATGCTCAGTTGCTGGGTAACCCTAACATTCTCAGATCCTCAGTTGCTGGGTAACCCTAACATTCTCAGATCCTCAGTTGCTGGGTAACCCTAATATTCTCAGATGCTCAGTTGCTGGGTAACCCTAACATTCTCAGATCCTCAGTTGCTGGGCAACCCTAACATTCTCAGATCCTCAGTTGCTGGGTAACCCTAACATTCTCAGATCCTCAGTTGCTGGGTAACCCTAACCCTCCCCAGATGCTCAGTTGCTGGGTAACCCTAACATTCTCAGATCCTCAGTTGCTGGGCAACCCTAATATTCTCAGATGCTCAGTTGCTGGGTAACCCTAACATTCTCAGATCCTCAGTTGCTGGGCAACCCTAACATTCTCAGATCCTCAGTTGCTGGGTAACCCTAACATTCTCAGATCCTCAGTTGCTGGGCAACCCTAACATTCTCAGATCCTCAGTTGCTGGGTAACCCTAACATTCTCAGATCCTCAGTTGCTGGGTAACCCTAATATTCTCAGATGCTCAGTTGCTGGGTAACCCTAACATTCTCAGATCCTCAGTTGCTGGGCAACCCTAATATTCTCAGATGCTCAGTTGCTGGGTAACCCTAACATTCTCAGATCCTCAGTTGCTGGGCAACCCTAACATTCTCAGATCCTCAGTTGCTGGGTAACCCTAACATTCTCAGATCCTCAGTTGCTGGGTAACCCTAATATTCTCAGATGCTCAGTTGCTGGGTAACCCTAACATTCTCAGATCCTCAGTTGCTGGGTAACCCTAACATTCTCAGATCCTCAGTTGCTGGGTAACCCTAACATTCTCAGATCCTCAGTTGCTGGGTAACCCTAACATTCTCAGATCCTCAGTTGCTGGGTAACCCTAATATTCTCAGATCCTCAGTTGCTGGGCAACCCTAACATTCTCAGATCCTCAGTTGCTGGGCAACCCTAACCCTCCCAGATCCTCAGTTGCTGGGCAACCCTAACCCTCCCAGATCCTCAGTTGCTGGGCAACCCTAAAATTCTCAGATCCTCAGTTGCTGGGTAACCGCCCGTAGATGCTCAGTTGCTACGCGGCCACCCCCGGATCCCCGAGACGGTCCTCAGACATGCACAATTCACTCACTGAGCTGACAGACTGGGCGTCCTTGCCGACGCCGCAGAGAACGGAATTGGGCGGTGGAATCCCGCCGGTGGTCACCACCGTGACCCGGATGCTGGCCTGGTCCACCATGCAGCTTGAAATCTCTGTCTCAGCCGTGTCTGTCCGATGAATTTAAAAAAAATGATGGCTACACTACCGATTCCTCACTGCCATTAATTGAAACACCCCATGACCGAAGCAATATTGTTGAATGATTACTCACATAGCACATCAGGCAGCGGGTGCTGCACATTTGACTGCACATGAACGCCTGACTGGTTCACCTGGCACACGATTGCCACATGCGTGCCCCAGCTGCGAGTGGCATTCAGTCTGTAAGTGCTTGTCTTCAGGGTGGTCTGAAGTGCATTTTTAAACTTTTGTATTTAGCAGCTTTATCAGTATTGCGCAGTGAAAATGCTCAAATCCCTTCCTTACTCAACACCATGCCGTCTCAGTTGTGTCTTCCCTAATTTTCGTTCCCACCAAGAACATTAACACCAATTCTCATACTCAGAACCCCAAATTCTCACACCCCAAACCCCAAATTCTCATACCCCAAACCCCAGATTCTCATACCCCAAACCCCAGATTCTCATACCCCAAACCCCTAATTCTCATACCCCAAACCCCAAATTCTCATACCCCAAACCCCAGATTCTCATACCCCAAACCCCTAATTCTCATACCCCAAACCCCTAATTCTCATACCCCAAACCCCTAATTCTCATACCCCAAACCCCAGCTTCTCATACCCCAAACCCCTAATTCTCATACCCCAAACCCCTAATTCTCATACCCCAAACCCCTAATTCTCATACCCCAAACCCCTAATTCTCATACCCCAAACTACAAATTCTCATACCCCAAACCCCTAATTCTCATACCTTAAACCCCTAATTCTCATACCCCAAACCCCTAATTCTCATACCCCAAACCCCAGCTTCTCATACCCCAAACCCCAAGTTGTCATACACCAAATCCCTAAGTCCTATATCTCTATAACCTTCAAAATCTGTCGCCCCATCAAACGCTCTTTCGCCCCACAGCCCCATTAATCTGGCAGCTGCTCACCGAAATTGGGTTTAGCGCAATGAACCCGTACACAGTTCTCAACGAGCAGGTGTGCAGCGTTGGCACAGGATTATTTTTTGACGAGTCAACTTTCAAGTCGAGCACAGCGCCTTCAATCCAGCGCTCTCTCGTGGGCACATGGAACACAGTGTTGCATTCATCTGCGAATCAATCAATATGGACTGCCTGATCGGAACACACGATTTTCAATGTTAGAAATAGTACTTCAGCACCGCACTTACAGACTAGCTGGGGCAACTGCGCCTCTTTCATCTCTGGCTGCTGGGTGCCTGGCGATCCTTGGCTTCGCGAATAGCATCTGATCGAGCATCTGCTGATTGACTTATTGGCAAACAGGCGGTACTTGCTCAATAGGCTGAATGTGGGTATGCCATTGGATGAAGGAGCCGATGAAAGCTAAATGCAAATGGAGATATTGCTAAGTGCTATTTATTGCTATGCATAATACAATCAAAGCACTCAAAAATCAATTCTGATAATTATAGTTAATCAACTCCCCTACCATCTAGAGTTCCCCGATTCTCCCCCCCCTACCAACTAGAGCTCCCCGATTCCCCACCTCCCCTACCATCTAGAGTTCCCCGATTCCCCACCTCCCCTACCATCTAGAGTTCCCCGATTCTCCCCCCCCCTACCAACTAGAGCTCCCCGATTCCCCACCTCCCCTACCATCTAGAGTTCCCCGATTCCCCACCCCCCTACCATCTAGAGTTCCCCGATTCCCCACCCCCTACCATCTAGAGTTCCCCGATTCCCCACCTCCCCTACCATCTAGAGCTCCCCGATTCCCCACCTCCCCTACCATCTAGAGTTCCCCGATTCCCCACCTCCCCTACCATCTAGAGTTCCCCGATTCCCCACCTCCCCTACCATCTAGAGTTCCCCGATTCCCCACCTCCCCTACCATCTAGAGTTCCCCGATTCCCCACCCCCCTACCATCTAGAGTTCCCCGATTCCCCACCTCCCCTACGATCTAGAGCTCTCCGATCCCCCACCTCCCCTACCATCTAGAGTTCCCCGATTCCCCACCCCCCTACGATCTAGAGCTCTCCGATTCCCCACCTCCCCTACGATCTAGAGCTCTCCGATTCCCCACCTCCCCTACCATCTAGAGTTCCCCGATTCCCCACCCCCCCTACCATCTAGAGTTCCCCGATTCCCCACCTCCCCTACCATCTAGAGCTCGCCCCAATGTCTCAAACCCATGTGAATTACACACACAATCGCAGAGCAATCTTACAATTTCGCTCTTGGTGGGTATCAGCTCGGTACCACTGGCTAGACACGGCCCAGTGAGCAGGCAGCTGTGCTCAGGCTTAGGAAACGCCGACTCAGTGAAGAAAACGATTGTTCTGAGCTGGTCAGCTGGCCAGTACTGCGACCGCGGCAGCTGCTCAGCCTCCGGATTCGTATCTCTAAACAAGAGCTTCACTGCTTTTGGCGGCTCTGTTATGGAGATAAATATTTTCTGATGTAAGCATGAGCGGAACAGCAACGCGTCCTTGGGTTCGATTCCCAGTTGAACTTGCGATTCGTGGCACGGCCAATCCCCAA
>NIVC01001771.1:55000-215000 GCA_002269645.1 Macrostomum lignano | reverse complement strand
AAAATTGGAGTAAATTACTGTACGCCCTCGTTAGTGAGAAGTACAGTATATAGTACAAGAATATATATAGTACAAGTACTTAGGCAATAACTTATGCATTACATTTTAAGTAGGCTGTACAGCTCTTTGAACATTCAATCTTTGTAGTCCGTGGATATATTATTCAAAATTTGTTTTTTTCGCATTCTCACTAACGAGGGCGTACAGTAATTTACTCCAATTTTATAATCTGGAGTCATAGAACAATACCTTTAAACGAGCCTCATACTTTTTTCGCTATGAATTGGCTCGTTTCCGGTCCTGAGTTATCAAGTTGTCCTTGACTTCAACCCATGCTTCGACGATTGTCTATGGCCAAAAGCGTACATAGGGAGTGCATTGAATTCAAAATATTGAATTCGGACTTTAATCTCAGGTCAGTAATCATTAGCGACGCAGAAAGCGAACAAGTGATGGAGTGAATAACATTTTGTGATGCACATAGCGAACAAGTCAAAAATGCAACTGTGAGTTGCAATTGTGACTAAAAACTATCAGACTACGTGTGCTTAATCAGATAGTTTCACGGGCCAAGCAGTGTGTGCAAACCAGGCTCCAATCTTGGCAACCGTGGTGACATCCAAGCCTTAACTCCGATGCTCTCTTCCTGAATCCTGTGCATGTGTGCTACAGACCATAGAGACCATAGACTGTGTTTTGACTATAGAAGAAAGTACAAGTAGAAACTGATTGTGATTGGCAGCCTTAAAATGAATGCTTGAATTCTTAAATAAACTATGCTATAATTAGTTGTACACAGTACTTTCAAAAACACAAAAAAATCTAACAAAACGAATTTGCTTACCTCGTAATGTCGTAACACCACGTTAACTTTCGTTTGATTTTCACTTGCGCTTCTAAGGCCTTAGGAGTTTGGACAAAGTCTAAAGTTAAATCGCAACTGTCTAGCACACTGATAACCTTTCTTTGTCTTAATGTACACCAAAGTTTGAATGCCAGTGGAATTCCCCCAAAGCCAATAAAATCTATTACTGACTGTTTTTATTTAAACAACCGCGTCAACACATGTACATTGCCTGAAAGGGTCATTCGCGTGGCCATAAAATCACACGATTTTACATCAGATTCCCTACCATTCCGTTTGATTCACAAATAAGATAAGACGTACGCAGGTCAGAAAGGGTAGCCTAGGCATAGTGTACATACTATGTACATACTATGTACGATTGCAATTATCCTTGCTTATCATTATATTATTTGCCCCTCTAATTTGCACTATTAGCAACATGATACGAATACGTTGTACCTATTTATATAATTACTTTAGCTTGTTATGCATTACTCGTATCGTATTATTACAAAACAAGATTATTCTATAGAAATTTAAAGAATAGTATATTCAAAACGAATCAAAAGAATAAATTACTAATGAATTATTGTGAAACGCCGCAAACAGCCATGTATGAAAACAGAGTTAGTTCATTTTTTATATTACGGCAATCAAATTGGTTAATTTTGCGATTGCAATTTTTAAATAAGATCGTTCTTATGTAGGACGCTGAAGGCGTTGCGCCACAGACAGCCCTTTTGCGAATAGGTCGAACTTGTCTGTCATGTACAAGTACAGTAATTAGCCAAAACCAATGAATGAATGAAAGCAAAATATTGATGCATTTTGCACCGAAAATGTAGCATACGCTCGTAGTTGTTGTAGCAGTAGGTTATAGCAAAAAGTGCAATTTAAGTGGCAAGCAGAAGTCGTACTTACCTATTTGATTGATAGACGAATAAATTCAGACAAAATTGAATTCAGTAAAATGTTTGATAATCGAGCAGCACTTTTGGAACTCACCTTTGCCAAGAAATATTTTACAATGGGCTGTTACTGCTTCGTTGTTCATTTTTTCGATGAAGAATTGACGGGCCACATAGGTTTAGACTTGGTTGAGAGCAATAAATATAGCTATCATGAAAATGTTTTAACACCTGTTTACATTATAGCATAGGAACTGTGGTGTGCAGCACATTTACATTGCTAGCTGCAGTTCAAGTGCCTTCAGTTTACAGCAACCGTATTAGAGGCGCTAAAACTGAAACTGTTGATGGCTAATGTTTCTAGAAGCAATGCTGTCGCAATCTTCCAACTGTAGCGTCTGCCAGAGAGTTGCATTGCATGTGCAGTTAACTTGTACAGTTTTTCGCATCGCAATTCGCTGCACAGTTTAGCTTGTATATGTTACACTGAGATGGGCCAAAAGCATGGCAAAGGACAGGCAGACCACTCCGTGATTGGAGTTCAAGTGTAGGCGCCAACGTATTCTTACATTCAGATCGAACTTCATGATTATTAAGAATTTACAAGCCCGAATACAGTGTTCGCTGGCGCGCTTGAATTTTATTAATGCTGTTGGGGCGTACATGTAAATGAAAAACACAGGTCACGGAACCAAAGTCGCATACGTGGTCACAACCATAACTCCTGACAGCTTGTGCATAAGGAGATGCAGGCACAGTTACACTACTTCATATATATACGCTTCCAAACTTCACAATTCTATGAAGTGGACGAAGCGGATTTAGAACAAAAAAACTTGCATTCTGCGGCCCCCATTGGGGAGGCAATAAAGAAATAAAAAATTGAATGAACTACTCAATATAGGTTGTGTGACCTTGACCTTGAGCCATTGTTAGTATCCTAAGATGTTTAGCCAGCAATCTGGCCTAAGATGTCAGCACCCGCTGTGAGGTTTGGCATCAAAGCCTCTGTTTAAGCCATGGTTTGACCTTAACTCTCCTTTTGATGTTTGGCCTACTAACAACTCCTAATCGAGCCTCGGAATCTCAACAACCCCCCTCCTCATAAACCACAGCATTTAAACAGTCCCCTCCTGACAACATTTAGGCCCCCCGGAGATGAGCAGAAGAATGTACCGCGTTAACAGGAAACAGACTAAAAGCACTGTGAGGGATTATATGCTTAGAAAAGGAAAGAACGGCTTGCAGGGGTCCCCATTCTAACATCATCCGGACATTTTAATAAATCATGGAGTTACAATCGCGCCTGCAGAAACACTTGTCCAGCTTAGCAGAATGCTGTCTCGCTTCAATCTCCTTGCTCGTCCTGCTGCCGCGCTTGCATGTCGCTATGCCGCCAGTCCTGAGCCCTTTCGCCGTTATCTCCGATCAGTGTGTCTATGTCATCATGCAGCAACTTCAACTACACGTAGGGGAATTTTTTTCTCCCGCGTCGGGACATTTTCATCACGCACCCCATCCCGTTATGGGATTATTAATCTCACTTTCGTACGAAATGTTATCCCGTTGTTGGCTCAACTGCGTGTTCCCCCTTAATTCTATATTTTTTCCTTCTCTACAGCTGCTGGACCCGGCGCGTATTTTAACTTTTCTTCTTTTGGTCCAGCCGAAGTCGCTGTGTAATATTGCTTATAAAAAAATCAATGCTCATTATGTGTAAAATGCTTATTTTTTCCCTTTCCCCTCTGGCTCTTGTTTTTTGCTCCCATTTTTGCTCTCTCTACTTTGGTTGCGTTTGCCTAACTTCCTTTATTAACTAGCCGTAGCACCGCGGCCCGCCGAACATTCTCGCCGTATTATTAATAATTTAGTAATAACGCTTATCCTGCTCAACATTGAATTAATAAAGAACGATAATATCTAATTACATTACTAACCAAATTTATACGTTAACATTAAGCCATAGCCTATCTTGAGTCTTTTGCCCATGGGGCGTAAAATAACCTAAGTTCTCCCAGCTCAAAGAAAGTTCAGAGACTTATTCGTTCCGTAATACGTAAATTACGGTGTTGGCAGCAACTACCCTACTGAAAGTAACAAGCTCAGCCAATCGACACACTATTTTACGGAGTCAGAATCTCCGGTGTTTCATCGCTTTGAACGACCGCGCCGCTAACGACCTCTCCGCTACGATTACGACTACCCTCCCCCTGACTTATGTATATAACTTTGGCCGATCGGTTTTTACCGACGTTAAACCGACGTTAAAATGTACATAGAGGGAGTGGGGTGGCTGCACACTGATGACAAGTAGAATGGGGTGGCTGACAGGAAAATCCACAAGGCCACCACAGGCGCCTACCAATAAAAAGCAAGGCAAACAAAGCAAATGGCGTGATTCTGCATTGATGACTCACTCGACACTCCTTACCTCTGTCTCTGTGCGCAACTACATGTATATACTGTTTGCATTTAAATACATTGCCGAAGGAAACTTTTGCCGACGGTAACTTTTCCCATTCAAAATACATTGCCGACGTAAACTTTTACCGACGCTAACTTTTCCCATTCAAAATACATTGCCGACGTAAACTTTTGCCGACGCTAACTTTTCCCATTCAAAATACATTGACGACGTAAACTTCAAGGACCACTGTAGTACAGTGTGTACAGTGTACAGTGTGTGTACAGTGGTCCTTGGTAAACTTTTGCCGACGCAAACTTTTCCCGTTAAAAATACATTGCTGTGGCGGCCAGACTGTACGCGACCGGCAGCACCAGTGCAGCCGCACTGGAAACCCTCCAACCTCTGTCTAGCTGAGGTGGGGTGGTTGCGCATCAGGCTAGCCGGCTCGCTAAGCCAGGGGGGTTGGCGTAGCCTATCACGCCACGCCCCCTGTTCGCACCTCCCTAGGCCCCTGATGAATCTCGCGCAGTTTGTGTAAATATGCTGCTGTAAATATTGAAACATAAACATATGCGCAAAGCAGCACAAAACTCTTCGCTGCCATTCCATCTATTGAAAAAAAGGCCTTCCGCCTCATTGGTGAGCCCGACTCCCGGCGCGGAACGCTGGGCCAACCTGGTCAGCCCTGTGCGGTCCTGGCAGCCAACCGCCTTGGCCGACTGCAACGGCAGCACAGCAGCCCCGCAGCATCGCAGCCCAGCAGCACAGCAGCCCAGCAGCACGGCAGCACAGCAACCATGGCAGTACCCCGCAGCACGAATCGGCCCAGTCAGCCCGCCCCCCGGTAGCTCCTGGGGTCTCGCCTTTCCGCCCCCGCGTTGGACCAGCCAGAGCCACACGCTGCAGCTCATTCTAGGTTAGCACCGCTGCTGCTAGCCTAACGTCCCCAGCCTCTGTGCAGGAGCATCGACCCATCTCACGGCGGCAACTGACTGTCGATTGCCTCGGGTGTGATTCGCCTCGCGCCCCTGCTGCCATCGGCGCCCGCCCGGCGCCCTGCTGCCTTCGGCGCCCGCCCGGCGCCCTGCCGCCTTCGGCGCCCGCCTCGCGCCCTGCTGCCTTCGGCGCCCGCTCCTCTGCAACTCCGCGGTCTTCGGCGCCCGGTTTTCGGCGTCCGCTCCTCGGCACTCTCGCTGCTTCGGCTACCGCCCGACGTTCGGGCCTAGCTCTGTGCTGGGGGGAGCTGTGTGGCGGCCAGACTGTACGCGACCACCCTCCACCCTCCAGTCCTTTTGAAGGCATGAATGCCTAATTCCTCTGCGCCCCTCCTCTGGATATTTATATCAAAGGAGAGGCGGCGAAGAGCACTTGGCGTCTTCTGGATGCTGGGGTGGCCTTCAAGAAAGTGCGGGCCTTTAAGAAGCGGTCGCTTATCCCGCACTCTGACCTCTGCCTCAAGACTCTCGAGGAGTGTGACGGGCTTAACATACTCACGGACTCGATCCCAGCCACCCTTATCCTGAGCCAAAGGTATAAGGTCACAGCACTATTCAGCCTCGACACGAGGCGAGTGACAGCTGGAGCGATTCTGAAGTCCACTGTTACACTGACGGCTCAATGAGGCATGGTCTTTCAGCTTCGGAGCTTGCGTCTTCTTCAAGGGAGAAGTGGTGTGGAGCTACTCCCAGCACACTGGGCTCAACTCCAGTGTTTTTTAGAGCGAGGTGCTTGCCATCAGCTGCTGCGCGGCAGAGCTGCGCCAAAGGCAGCACTGTCAGAATCTATTTTTCACTCTGACAGCCAAGCAGCCCTTCGGGCCCTCTGCCGCAGCACCACCAGCTCCAAATCTGTCTTGGACTGCAACACCCAGCTCAACGGGCTTGCGCTAGGCAACCGGGTGGAGCTCAGATGGATCCCGGGCCACGCTGGTTTTCTCGGTAACGAGCGCGCTGACCTGCTGGCTAAGGCTGGCTCCGCCGGCGCGCTGCTGGGGCTGGGCCGGGGGCCCCATCCCCGCCTCAGTGAGCAACTCCCGCGTTAAGCGCTGGACTGATTCCAGCATCTCCGCAGGTGGCAAGACCGTGCTGCCGTCCCCTACCCCTCTCCTCTCCTGCGTAGAGCCCTCAACCGCAGAGACCTCAGAGCAGTCAGCATGGCCCTCTCCGGGCATGGCTGCTTCTCTCGCCACCGCTTCCTTCAGGACCAAGTACCCGAGGAGCGGTGCCCCTTCCCCGCTCAGGCAGTGAAAACGCCGAGCATTTTATTTGCCACTGCCCGGTTTTCACCAGGGCCAGGCTCACTCACCTCGGGCCAAACCCGGTTCCCTCAGACGTTTGCAGGCCCGAGAGCATCCCGCTGCTCGTCCGGTACCTCAGGGACACGGGACGAGCTGATTTCTTCCCCACCGTCGGTGAGGATCAGGACCGCGCTGCAGGCGAGACCGACGGGTCCCCCTGAGCGACATCACTTCGATGGTCTCCAGGGGCTAGCGGAATGGGCGGTCTCCTCCGCCTCCTCGCTGCATCCGCCGGACGCCCCCTGCAGCTAAATCAAGTTAAGTCAACCTCCCTGGCGATCAATTCACTTCTTGAAATCGGTCGCGCAGCGCCCGGATGTCGCTAGTGTACATGTGTACGTGTAGAACTCTGCCGATTGATTCTCCAGCCACTGGTTGGCAAGGGGTTAGGTTCCTAGAGACTTATAGCTCTTCGTTAGACTCGAAATGGGGCCCGCGGAACGGCCGCTTATTTACATGCAAAAGTTGACAGAGCAGCTTACATGTAATTATAAAGTTGGAGGGTGCCAGGGCTGGTGAATTGGCCAGCGCCGCGTCGCCATGGATTTTATGGTGGGGGGACAAAATCCGGGAATTCTACATGTACATGTACATGACTGAATTTGTAGATGTACATTTTTTCAGAATCGATATTTTTGGCTCCGCAGGCATTTAGCAACAGTAAAAGGTATCAAAGCAACGGGTGTAACCAAAAGTTTCCGAACTACATGTACATCTATCAGCATCAAAGCGTGGCATAGCCGCTGTAGCTGGACCTGGAGCTGCGGTCTCAGGTTCTCTGAGTCTAAAACCGTGGCTATTATGTTCACCAGCCGCCGAAACTGGAGGATCGAACCGCTCTCCCTCTATGGCAAACCCGTTGCCATGGAGAAACAAACCAGATGTCTGGGCATCACCCACTCAACCACAGGTTGAACTGGACTCCACACGTCCAAACCAAAGCCCGCAAAGCTCTCGCGATTCTCGCGCAGATCTGCAAAGCTTTTGGCGCTACCTGGGGCCTCGGACTCCGTCGCCTCTGGTGGATTTACTCTGCCATCGTGAGACCGGCCATCTCCTTCGCCGGCTTCATTTGGAACAGTTCCCTAGAGGTGAAAGGGGTTCTCGATGCTTTTAAACAGGGTGCAAGGCCGCGCTTGTCGAGCTATCATGAGCACGGCTACTGCATCGTGTATGGAGGGAGAACTGTGGTGGCCTTCTTTCCAGCACACCGGCACCTGCTCCACCGATTTCCAGAACGAAGTTCTCGCATCAGCTCCTGCGCCATCAGCGCGTCTGGGGGAAGGAGATGATCCTCCACTCGGTCAAGCGGCGATCCACGCCCTTGAGCGCACACCATCACCTGCTATCGTACAGTCCTCGACTGAATCAGGCAGCTCAACCGCTTAGTCGCATCTAACAAGGTGTCCCTATAAGGTGGATCCCCGGGCACTCGGGCCACCCTGGCAACGAGCTGGCCGATCGCCTGATCAAGTCTGGCTCGACCGGTTCTTTTACTGGTCCCCTTGCCCGTGGCCCCCTCCCCCAGATGCACGGAGCCCCCTGCAGCTAAGTCTAAGTAAAAAATTCCCTCTAAGATGCACATGTACACCACGGGAGAGCTCTAATCGGACCTTCACTTCCCCATCCCCATGCCGCTTCGAATCCATCTAGGAGGAAAGACATTAATTTATACAAATTCTGTTTTAGAAATTTATTAGCAATCTTCGCCCCCCGTTGGGGGAAATCTGGATAGAATCTCTGTTCTCTACAAGTAACAAAAAGACAGCCAAATAAAGCCTTCACAAAGACAACAGACAAACTGCTCAAATAAAGTGTAATGCAAAAAGAAATTATCCCAAGACAACAAGCATCCCCCAGATAGCAAGCATCCCCCAGATAGCAAGCATCCCCCAGATAGCAAGCATCCCCCAAATAGCAAGCATCCCCCAGACAATAAGTAGCTAGTGCAACAATTTCCTTAGCTCTACAGTGGTTCCTTTAAAATTGGCATGACGCTTACTTTTACGTTTGAAATTGTGTATCTTTTATGGTGGCTCTTTTATGTTCTACATGGTGGCTCTTTTATGTTTGATTCGGGGTTTTTTTAATGTCTGACATGGTGTCTATTTAATGTTTGACATAGTGGCTCTTTTATGTTTGACATGGTGGCTGTTTAGTGTTTGACATGGTGTTCGACATGGTGGCTCTTTAATGTTTGACATGGTGGCTGTTTAGTGTTTGACATGGTGTTCGACATGGTGGCTCTTTAATGTTTGACATTGTGGCTCTTTAATGTTTGACATAGGGCTCTTTTATGTTCGACATGGTGGTTCTTTTATGTTCGACATGGTGGCTTTTTATGCTTGACATGGTGGCTCTTTACTGCTTGACATGGAGTCACATATATGTTTGACATGGTTGCTCTTTTATGTTTGACATGGTGGCTCTTTTATGTTTGACCTGGTGGCACCTTAATTTCTGTAATGATGGCTTTTTAATGTTTGAAATGGTGGCTCTTTAATATTCGACATGGTGGCTCTTTAATGTTTGAGATGGTGGCTCTTTGATGTTCGACATGGTGGCTCTATAATTTTAGACATAGTGGCTCTTTAATGTTCGACATGGTGGCTCTTTAATGTTAGACATGGTGGCTGTTTAATGTTAGACATGGTGGCTGTCTAATGTTAGACATGGTGGCTCTTTAATGTTCGACATGGTGTCTTTTTAATGTTCGACATGGTGCCTCTTTATTGTTTGACATGGTGGTCCTTTTATGTTTGACATGCTGGCTCTTTTATGTTTGACATGATGGCTCTTTAATGTTTGACATGGAGTCACATATATGTTGGACATGGTGGCTCATTAATGTTCGACATAATGGCTCTTTAATATTCGACATGGTGGCTCTTTAACGTTTGAGATGGTGGCTCTTTGATGTTCGACATGGTGGCTCTATAATGTTCGACATGGTGGTTCTTTTATGTTCGACATGGTGGCTCTTTAATGTTAGACATGGTGGCTGTTAATTTTTGACATGGTGCCTCTTTAATGTTTGACATGGTGGTCCTTTTATGTTTGACATGGTGGCTCTTTTATGTTCGACATGATGGCTCTTTAATGTTTGACATGAAGTCACATATATGTTGGACATGGTGGCTCTTTAATGTTCGACATGGTGGCTCTTTAATGTTAGACATGGTGGCTCTTTAATCTTCGACATGGTGGCTCTTTAATGTTAGACATGGTGGCTCTTTAATCTTCGACATGGTGGCTCTTTAATGTTAGACATGGTGGCTCTTTAATCTTCGACATGGTGGCTCTTTAATGTTCGACATGGTGGCTCTTTAATGTTAGACATGGTGGCTCTTTAATGTTAGACATTGTGGCTCTTTAATGTTTGACATGAAGTCACATATATGTTGGACATGGTGGCTCTTTAATGTTCGACATGGTGGCTCTTTAATGTTAGACATGGTGGCTCTTTAATGTTCGACATGGTGGCTCTTTAATGTTAGACATGGTGGCTCTTTAATGTTCGACATGATGGCTCTTTAATGTTTGAAATGTGGATCTTTAATGTTAGACATGGTGGCTCTTAAATGTTAGACATGGTGGCTCTTTAATGTTAGAAATGGTGGCTCTTTAATGTTCGACATGATGGCTCTTTAATGTTAGACATGGTGGCTCTTTAATGTTAGATATGGTGGCTCTTTAATGTTTGACATGAAGTCACATATATCATATATGTTGGACATGGTGGCTCTTTAATGTTCGACATGGTGGCTCTTTAATGGTCGACATGGTGGCTCTTTAATGTTTGACATTGTGCTTTTTTGTGTTTAGCATTTTGTGTTTTTAAGGTTTTTGAATAAAAAATCTTTTTGCACTACTAAGATTCGAACCCAGGTCGCTGCATTAGCAGTCTGTTCTGTTAGTCTGTTCGCATCTATGCTATCTCTTGTCAATTGGAGTACATGAATTGTGGCCCTTATAATTAAATTCTTATAGCAAATCGGTTAGAGTAAAAAGTTATGACATAATCAATTTCTCAGTCAGCCAGTATCAGTGTCAATTTAAGTTAGCAATATTGTTACGCAATTTAAATCAAGTTTTGTGTGCATTTGTTCGGCACTGTTTTCAACTGGTTGTGATATAATCTTTATCACAATTGGAATTCAGTCAGTCAGTTTTTTCTCTAGCATTCTTACAATGCATTTCAGGTCGAAAGAGCTGCTTGACCTTTGCAAAAAAGCATGTTTTTCGAATATTTAATCCCTTTAACATTGAGCAATTTCTTAGCCAAGATGCATGTACCGTCCCAGGAAAATTTCTGATCGAATGGTGCAAGTTTGAAGAAAATCGGTTGAGCCATTTTTTCTGAAATCTATCGCATACCTACCTACCGTCAAAAAGTTGGACTAAAAACGGTTTTTGTCAAACCGCTATAAACTGCGAATATTTCAGTACCAAATTTTTCACTGACTGACTGCCACGCTTGTGCCACGCTTTCACTGCCACGCTTTGGTGCTGCTGATGTAGTTTAGACAGTCTTGGTTACATCGGTTGCTTCGGTACCTGTTACTAAAAGAAGACGAAGAGGGTTTTATAGTGTGCAGTAGTTTGTTAGTGACCTGTATTTAGTAGCAGTAGCTGGAAAGGAGCGATGTGGCATTAGATGGTGCTATGTCCGCAGTTTTCAAATGCAAGTACATGTAAACCTAGAGAGGGCATACTTCTTCAACCCATTGCCGCATGCAAATGTCCGGCTGGCAAACGTCGGCTGGCAAACGTTGGCTGGCAAACGTCGGATGGCGAACGTCGCTATCCCTTCCATCGGCAATGTATTTAAAGAGGAAAAGTTAGCGTCGGCATAAGTTTACGTCAGCAATGTATTTTGAATGGGAAAAGTTAGCGTCGGCGTAAGTTTACGTCAGCAATGTATTAGAATATATAATTTATAGAAAAAGTTAGCGTCGGCAAAATTTTACGTCGGCAATGTATTTTGAATGGGAAAAGTTACCGTCGGCAAAAGTTTCCTTCGGCAATGTTTTTAAATGCAAACAGTATATACACGTAGTTGCGCACAGAGACAGAGGTAAGGAGTGTCGAGTGAGTCATCAATGCAGAACCACGCCATTTGCTTAGTTTGCCTTGCTTTTTATTGGTAGGCACCTTGTGGTGGCCTTGGGGATTTCCCTGTCAGCCACCCCATTCTACTTGTCATCAGTGTGCAGCCACCCCACTCCCTCTATGTACATTTTAACGTCGGTTTTACGTCGGTAAAAACCGATCGGCCGAAGTTATATACATCCGGACTTGAGAACCCGGCTGTCGGAGTAAAACAAGGGAAAGAAATTCGTTGTGATTTGTCTGCGCGATTTCCGGCTTTATTCGTGCGAACTTAACGCCGGCGGCAATTCAAACGTGAAAACCGCCCCACCTCAATCCACAATTGAAAAAATACTCAGAAAAGAGCTCTCCGGAGGTGCTAAAATTTACGATGTCATGTACAGTTAAATTTATTTACCTGAAATATTCAGCATGTTTTATATACATGTATAGCAGTAAAGTACTGAGTCCGCGTATTCTTATTCCCACCATCACGATTCACGTCCTTGACGGTTCCTTGGCGCATTTCTGCAGAGAAGTTTCTATTTCTATAGAAAAAATTTCTATTAAATGACCATAAGTCGTTAGATGGTTTTTAAGGCCTTCAAACAGAATATTTACATGTATACAATAATCGCCAAATAATATGAGCAATCCTTATACTCGATATTTTTCATTGACAGATTAATGCATACAATCTATTGCATTTTGGATGAACCGTTGTTTGCATCAAAGCCATACGGTACCTGTTTTTAGTCCATCCGTAAAAACCGCAAAAAAACCCTATGCGCTCTTTCAAATTTTATATTTTATACAATTTTGTTGTCATCTAATTAATATCTATATAAATTTACTTTTATAACGTAAGGACTAAGCTGTTTTGTGCAATACCGCCAACTACATACATAAATTTCACGCAATACTTTTTTAACTCCTTGCTTTTTCTTTCGCTTCGTTAGTCGTCCAAGTTTCGTTAATAACATATCCGCGTTCTTTCAAATACCATATTGCAAAACTCGTATAACTAATATCGTAATTAAATAAGTGCTAAAATATTGTCTCCTATTCCTGAAGTAATCTTAAATACACAGAAATATATTGGCCAAACAGGCTTCTTGCCTGAGCCAACTTACTACTACTACTACTAGAATCTGACTGGTGTCAGCAAATTTTCAAAACCAACCTATTCCAAGAGAAACTTTCTCCACCCCCACCTCAATTGAATGAATGTCAATCGGGATAAATGAGTTGAGCACCTTTAATGATGGCAGCAGCATATTAAATTAGCATACTTTAATATGCTTTCAAATACTATATTATTGTAAAACTCGCCGCACAGATCCCATTCTATCGAAATAATATTAATATTAAATACACTGACATATACTGGCCAAACAGGCTTCTTGCCTGAGCCAAATTACTACTACTACTACTAAAAAAAAGCATAGACCTTTTTCCTATGTTGTAGGCCTATTTTAAAAAAATGGATTTATGCTTTTTTAGTTTATAGCTCCCTATTGATATTTTAGGTTTTTAGCCAAGTTACATTTCTAGTTCAAATTCAAATATTGCATCTTTTATATAGCCCAACCTGCCAACCCCAACAATAATCTAGACAATACAAGTCTTTTTAGGCGATATGCTTGTAAGCAAGTAGTTCTAGATTATAGCATGTATAAGTGTTTTTAGTGTTTTTGACAATTTTCAAACTTTAAAAGTTTAAACCTCATTTTTAGAATGAATTAGATTAGCACTACACTGGCTAGGGCCTAGATAGGTCTGTGTTGTATGACTATGATATGATAAGTAGGTACTCCAATGAGTTTTTTAGATTCCAATAGTTTAGTATTCCAATAGTTTTTAGATTCTATTTGATAAATCTCTTTCCTTATTAGTAGAATAATACCCTACTTTTGAAAGTTGGACTTAGTTGTTCAAATGGGCTTATTTAGTTAATAAATAAAAGTCACAAAACTTATTTATTTTAAATCCTTGTGTATCAAAAGATCAATCATGGCTTATCAAGAGTGCAAAAAAGACCCTGAACTAAAACAATTGCAAAAATGGTACAATATTATAGATAAGTAGGCCTATAAAGTTAATAATTTATTTAGCATTAATTTAGCACAAGAAATGCAGGCAGACAAATTGCTTGCCAAGATTTGCCTGCAGGAGATTTGCCCATTGATATTTGCCCACCAAGAGTTGCCACCGAGATTTGCTAGTATAAGACCAAGATCCCTATTGCAGCCAATGGCCATTTTCGTGGACGGCGTCCGGCGCGGATTGGACTGGTGGCGGCGCGGCGCGCGGCGGCGGCGCGGCGCGTGGCGGCGGCGCGCGGTGGCGTGGTGTGTGGCGGCGGCGCGCAGCGCGCGGCGAGCCATTGACTGACTAATTGAACCAAATCACTGATCCTGGGGACTGGCCCTGGCGCAGTACGGGTAGATGTCTGGCGCGGGAAAGGGGGGCGTCCGGCGCGGTTCAGACCTTGGCTGCAATAGGGACCAAGATGGCCACACACCAAGATGGCCATAGGCCACAGAGATGAAAAGAGAAAAGATAAGAGACAAAAGTGCAGAGATGAGAGACAAAAGGGCATTCCATTTTTTAAGCTTACTTCTATCATAACTAATACCTTAATTTAACCTCTACTTTTAACCCAACTTAACCCAACCTAACCCAACTTTTAATATATACAAACAATGTCAGTTTAAGTATATTGAGATAGGTTTGAAACTATTATCCATGATACAAAAATAGTAGATAGTAGTACCTATTGTAAAGGGAAGTGTTTTTTTGTTTTACTAATCTAATTTTGCTAACAAAATCTGTCTTCTCCGAGACTTGAAGCTAGGTCATACCCCACCCCAATCATAGCCAATAGGAAATGAGGAAATATATAGACCTATTCCTATCCAAGCAGCCATTCAGAGCTGTGGCCATCTTGGTATATGGCCATCTTGGTCATGCGCTGATTTGCCTATAGTGCAATTTGCTGGCAAGTGAATTGCCTATAAACACATTGCCCACCAAGGTTTTCCTGCAGCACATTTGGCAGCTAGAATCCATCTACAGTGCCTCCCCCCCTAAAAATATGCATTTGATATGCAATTACTATCAAAATATTTTGATCATGTAAATCTCTTTATTAGTACTTACTTAGCATTAAGAAGGCAATGCAGACAAAATCTGCCATGTGGCTAGATGTGCTGCAGGAAAAAAGCATTGTAGGCAAACTTTGGTGGCAAAAAAACTTAGTGGGAAATTTGCTTGCAGGCAATTCACTTGTAGGCAAATTGCACTGCAAGCAAATCTTGGTAGGCAACTCTTGGTAGGCAAATGGTTGTACAATCCAAGGTGTCAAATCAAAAAGGGAAAAGGAACAAAAGTATAAAAGACCATTAAAAATGGGGGTGAGAGAGAGAGAGAGAGCAAGCACAAAAGAGGGAAATATAAAATCTATACAAAATACACAAACTAATCAACCTCAGAACACCCTAAGGTGACTTGCCCTGCTATGCAACAGCTGAACATTGAGGCTAGGGCTTTGAGCCTTGATGTGCAACAATTTCAGAATGCCAATCCAATACTCAGAATTAGAACAGTTGATATTTTTGAAGAGCCCAATTGATTCCTGTCATAGCATCACTTGCACTCCAGAAGGTGGTCCTGAATAGCAGATTTCTTCAACCAATGCTCCCTAACTCTAAAGACTAATGTGTAAGTGACCACCTTGACTGTGTGAAAAACAATCCTAATTGTTGTTTTGCACCATTTCCAAGAAGATCTCTAAGTTTTTTTTATAGGTTCGAAGGGACACTATAGAAAAGGCAAGACCATCACAGGGCCATCCAGCTTTTCACCCATGATTCTGATGCACCTTGCCAGTAACCTCAATCAGTAATGAACTTGCTAATCAAATAACTAAAATGAGATTTTTAGGGTATCCATTCATACTGAAATTTCTAGTCTAGTTGTTCACCTCTTTATTAAATGCAGAGCTATATGAGATTGTTGATAACAACTTTATTCTACTAAGTCTACTATGCCCTATGGTACTATCATAGCCAATTTTACATTCATGCCAGATGCCTTTCAACATTTGTTTTTATGAACCATAGGTAGAAGTCTAGCAGCTGGCTTAGACAGAGACAACTTTGCTCAAAACTACCCCTCAAATGGAATCTTAGGCATGGCAGGTATTGTATGGCAATTTCATTATAGGGTCTGTAGCCTAGCCACATACTCAGTAGATGTTAATCAAGCAATATTTTGTCCACCAATGCATTTAAGCCTAAAGCCTATATGTGCCTAAAGTTGTTGTTTATCAATAATTTCTTCCATTTTTCTGATGCTAGTCAGACTTTAGTTGCCATGGAGACAATTCTAGAACTGCAACGCCGATTGCACGAGGAGCGGGAACGGCTATTAAATGAAATCTGCCGGGAGAAGAAGTTCCAGCCGCGCACCCATCGGGAGCGAGTGAACAGCGACCACCGATTGAAGGCGATGCTGGACCGGCACAAGGAGGCCAGCCGGCAGCTCAAGGAGCTCTACGAGGACAAAGACGGATTGCGCAAGGCCGATATTCAAGCGCTGAGCGGGCCGAACGAGTTTGCCGAACTTAACGAACGGCTTCAGGTGATTCATTGTTTTTGTTTCGTGTCTGCATATTGCTACACACAGACAGTTAGCGAGCGTCCTACAATAATGGCCATAAAATTCCATGCGTGCTACTCATAAGTAGACAGTAAGCGCCTGTATTAACAGTAGGAATACCAAGCCATTTTTCCGCCCGTCGAACTACAATACCAAGAGGGGGGGGGGGAATTTCCCCCCTCTGACAATTTTTTTGCTGCGCCGGAACGGAGCAACGCAGGCACACGAAATTCAAGAACACGGGCTAACTTTTTGTTGCGCACCTTCTCAAACAAGAATCAACTCGCCAGCCCTTCGGACCGTCGAGATATTCGACGATTCTGCCAGAAGGTCGGATTTTTCCCATTAGTGCTAGTGTATTCAGTACACCCCTGTGCGCCAATCAGCACTGCGCCTCAGTGCAGCCTTGCCAAGTCTCCAAATTTCATCAGCACGTCGACCACATGTGTCTGCATCAGTTCTGACTTCGTTGGTCACTAGCCTTCACCCAGGTGGAGCTTCTGGACCCTCAACAGCTGTGGCACCAGGTGACTATGGACACCCTGATGCGGATTTCTCTAGTTTCGCCGATCAAGCCTCGACAGTGGGCAAGAATCAACCGTCAGACATTCTCAGCTAGTCTCTCAAGCATTCCGTCATCATTCCGACGCCGTCGGCTCCTTCAACAGATTACACCACGTGACTATGGCCTAGTGACCAACGAAGTCAGAACTGATGCAGACACATGTGGTCGACGTGCTGATGAAATTTGGAGACTTGGCAAGGCTGCACTGAGGCGCAGTGCTGATTGGCGCACAGGGGTGTACTGAATACACTAGCACTAATGGGAAAAATCCGACCTTCTGGCAGAATCGTCGAATATCTCGACGGTCCGAAGGGCTGGCGACTTGATTCTTGTTTGAGAAGGTGCGCAACAAAAAGTTAGCCCGTGTTCTTGAATTTCGTGTGCCTGCGTTGCTCCGTTCCGGCGCAGCAAAAAAAATTGTCAGGGGGGAATTCCCCCCCCCCCTCTTGGTAGTTCTACTGTTAATATCCTATTAATGATAAAAGGTGGAATTGTAGCTAGTGGCTACTAGTTGCGTCCGACTTACGGCTGGAAGGTTGGGGGTTTGATTCCCGATCCTACTGCCAGACACAGAGCAAGACACTTCAACTCTGCATTGCTTCAGATCAACCCAGCTGTAAAATGGGTGCCAGCATTAGCTGGGGTAATTCAGGGTGAGTGTGGTGACCCCCCAATCCTTGGACTGAACAGCCGTACGCAGCCTTCAGATGCGCCGCGCGATAGCAGCGGCTGAGCTGTCGGTTGCACATCTTGCCATTAGGTCAAGGTGTTATCAATTATTATTATTATATTATTAACAAGCTGTTGAAACCCGCGGATTTTGAACCCGGGGAATTCCAATCATACATGCGCAACAGTCGGCCGAGTCAGCCGATCTGGCCGACTGATTTGGCAGCCAACCAAGGAAGTCGCAAAAATGCCCACCCAAAAAATACCCAAGTAGTAGTACTAAGTAGCTGACGAGGCATTTTGGCTTAATAGGACATTCATAGTTACTCCTGCCGTTTACCCAAAGTTGCGTTAATTTTGCTTTAGGGTTTTTTTACATGTAAGTCGCATTTTTGGCCAAAAACTACGTCGCATTTTTGTTAAAACTAAGTCGCACGGCCGACCGAATTTTGGCGGATGCGCATGTATGATTCCAATCCCCGGAACTATTTTTGCATGTATTCAAAATCTGAGGTCAAGCTCAAACAAAAACTTGTTATTCGTTATGATAGAGTTAAATTAAACATAAAATAGAGTACCTTCGTGTAAAATTAGGATTTGAGGCAAACATGGATATTATTGGCTGGGGTGCTGCGCAGAATGTCAGGCAAACTCTGGCCTCTACCTCTGCCTCTCCCTATGTCCCTTGGATCCTTTGAAACTTCCATCTTTTCTGTTTCCTCTCCTCTCTCGTCTCTTCTCTCTCTCTCTCTCTCCTCTCATCTCTTCTCTCTCCTCTCATCTCTTCTGTCTCCTCTCCTCTCTTCTCTCTCGTCTCTGCTCTCTGCTCTCTACTCTCTCTTCCCTCTCCTCCTTTCTCACTCCTTACTCTACCCTCTCTCAATGCTTCCCTCATCTCTCCTCTCTCCTCCCTTGTCTTCTCTCAACTCTCTCCTCTCATCTCTCTGCTCTCTCCTGTCCCATCTCTCTTCTCCTCTCTAATCTCTCTGTGTACTCTATCTCTCCCCTCTTTCCTCTCCTCTCGTCCTTTCCCCTCTTGCCCCTGTCCTCTCGATTCTCTCCCCTCCCCTTCTCTCTCCTCACTCACTTGTCTCTCCCTTTGTCTCACCTTTCATCTCTCATCTCTTATTTCTATCTCTCCTTTTTTTCTCTACTCTCCCATCTCTCCTCTGTTCACTCTCGTTTCTGCTCTATCATCTCCCCTCTCTCATCTGTCATCTTTACTCTCATATGTTATCTCACCTCTCTCCTCTTGTACTCCTATCTTCCCCTTTTTTTGACTCAGGACTCTCTTTCCTTTCTTCTTTCTTCTCGTCTCTTCTCTTCTCTCTTCTATACTCTCTCCCTCTCTTGTCTTCTCTCTTCTCTTTCCACTCTCCTATCTCCTCTCTTATATCGTCTGTTCACTCTCATCTTTGCTCTCTCATTCCCCTCTCTTCTGTCATCTCTACTCTCCTCTCTACTGTGTACTCTTCTCTTTCCCCTCTTCTGACTCCTCTCTTTCCTTACTCCTCTCTTCTCTTCCCTCTTCTATACTCTCTGCCCTCTATTCTCTTCTCTCGTCTCTCTGCACTCTGCTCTCACTTCCTTCATCTCTCATCTCTACTCTCTCATCTTTCCTTTCATCTCTTTCATCTCTACAATCTCATCTCTTTCCTCTCTCCTCCTCTTCCCTTTACTCTATCATCTCTCCTTTCTCCTCTCTTCTTTCTCAACTCTCTCTCTCTAATCTCTTATCGCCTCTCTTCTCACTCTTCTCTCTCCCCCTCTCTCCCCCTCTTATCTCCTCTCTTCTCTATCCTTTCTAATCTCTCCTCTCGATCCTCTCTCATCTGCCTCTCTGTTCTCTCATCTCTTTTCACTCTTCTCTACTCTCCTCTCTCACCGATCCTCTGTCTCATCTCTCCCCTCTTCTCTCTCCATCTTCTCACCTCCACTTTTTCCTCTCCCTTCTCTCTCCCCTCCTCTCGCTTCTTCGTCCCATATTCTCTGCTCTCTCCTCAACCCCCTCGTCTCTCCTGTTATCTATCTTTTCTCTTATCCCCCTCTCGCCTCTCCTCCCTTTCTAATAGTCTATTCCTTTTCCTTTTCACTCTCATCTGGCCCGCAGCCATGAGCTGGATTCTTTATTTGGCCATTGAGATAAAAATCTGCCGATCCCTGCTTCGAATCGAAAGCCAGTTTGTGGGACATAGTACTATCATGGTTGTTATCATTTCTCATGCTTTAATCACGTCATCTTTCTGGCCAATTAGCAGCCCTGAGAGGAATTTGTGTATCTCCATTCTCCAGCTCCACCACCACAGTCTGCAGCAGTCTAACGACCAAGGAAATACGCATTTCTTAGGAGGCCGTTTAAATTTTAAAGTACCTTATGCGAATCTTAATGTTAAAATTTTCATGGTGTAAGTAATTTAGTAGGATAATAGGATTGCATTGTAATCAGTTATTAATTTTTCGCTTTTTTACAAACCATGCATCCCACATCGCCTTGATTTGCCATCCTTGTTTAACTGCTGGTCTGCTGCAGACTGTCTATACAGAGGACAGTGGTTTGAATCTCTCGCTAAACTGTCTCTCCTCTCCACGCCTCTCCACTCGCGGGGGTACAGAGAAGGCTATTAAAAAGTTATTCCAAAACACTGTACATTCGCTATGTACATTGAGCCCTATCGCCCTTCGTCTGGGGGAATGAGTTGGATGAGCGGCACAAACAACAGAAAAAGCAGACAAACTTCGCATGCCTACAGTTTCTGTTCTGATTGAGTTACAGAGTTGAGACTTTACATTTAGACAGTGAATAAGGCAAAGAAGAATTGTGTCAAGTTTCAAGGCAATGGCTTCACGTTGAGCAAACTTGTGGCAGCTGAAAGTTAGTCAATTTTAAAACCCCTTACACATCGGGAAAGAGAGGCAGGCGAGGCTGGGGTGGCTGTCTCGCTGACAAAAAAACAGCCTAACTTTAAAAGTGCACAGCGCCATTCGGGAATAACTTTGAGACTCAAAATTTTACACAATTGTGTCAAAATAGTTGAATATTGATTGTGTCAAATTTGAAGAGGATTGGTAAAAGTAGAGCGGCGCTATGGAGGATTTAGAGAAAAAATCACGCATTTTGAGCAGTTTTTTGCACTTTTAAATAGGAAGACAAATTTTTAGAAAATTTAAAGGTAGCCTAAGACATTCTCCGTAGTAAGTTTAGGGTGGGTTTAAAGTTTGGTGTCATTTGGTTGAGCGGTTTGGGAGGCCATAGCGATCAAAATTGTACAGACACACACAGACAGACAGAGTTTTGATTTTTATATGTAGAGATTTTGATTTTTATATGTAGAGATAGCCATTTAATGTCTGTGTTGCTACTCGCAAGTAGTTACCAAGCATCTGCACTGATTAGGTTAAAATTTGCCATTTTTACTCCTAACTGCTCCTCAGTAGCTACCTAGAGATTTAACTATTTTTTTCTACATAAAAAATGACCCACCTGATCTGCAGACAATTCGCGAGCATCACCGCCGCCGGCCAGACGAGATCGCCGCGCCGCTGTCCGCCGAATTTGACAGATTCGTCAGCATTCGCGACAATCCGGACGAGGCCGGCGCCCAGACTGTGGAATTCTCCGACGAGGAAGGCTACGGCCGCTACCTGGACTTGCACCTGTGCCACGATCGCTACCTGAATCTGAAAGGGGTCGATTGTATCGACTATGCCACTTATCTGTCGATATTCGATCGGCTATTCGACGTGCCGCGCGAACGGAAGGCCACAGCCGCCTATAGGCAGTACGCCCAGCAGCTGTTGGCCTATCTGTCCGACTTCTGCGGCCGGTCTAGGCCGCTGATCGATCTGGACGCTGAGTTCTCCTCGGCCGAGGCCGCTCTGGAGCGTCAATGGCCAACTGGCGAGTTTCCCGGCTGGCCGAAGGAGGCGGCCTCGGCCATGGCCCACTCTGGCGCGCACCTGGATTTGGCGGCCTTCTCCCGCTGGGAGGAGCTGGCTTCCCTCGGCTTGGACCGCCTGAAGTCGGCCCTGACAGCGCTGGGATTGAAGTGCGGCGGCACCCTGGAGGAGCGGGCCAGGCGGCTGTGGTCTACAAAGGGCCGTCGGCTGGCCGACCTGGAGCCCGGCCTGTTTGCTAAGCGGCCAACCGGGGCGCCGGCCGCAGCGCCCGGGCATCAGCAGCAGCGGACTGAGGCTCAGCGCGAGGTGGCCGCAATTGAGGCGCGAATCTATCGACTATGCGAGCTGCTTAGCGAGGAGCGGGCCGCTTCTAGGGAGAAGGCTGTGCGAAAGCAGGCCCAAGCCGATTATAAGGTTATTTGTTTGAGGACTGTCATCTTGGAGATATTCTTTATACACGCTCACACAGGGTGCTCAGGGTGGTAGCTTAGGGTGGTAGCTCAGGATGGTAGCTCAGGGTGGTAGCTCAGGATGGTAGCTTAGGGTGGTAGCTTAGGGTGGTAGCTTAGGGTGGTAGCTTAGGTTGGTAGCTCAGGGTGGTAGCTCAGGATGGTAGCTTTGGGTGGTAGCTTAGGGTGGTAGCTCAGGGTGGTAGCTCAGGGTGGTAGCTTAGGGTGGTAGCTCAGGTTGGTAGCTCAGGGTGGTAGCGCCCTAAATCAGCAACATTAAATGGACGCAATACCAGCTCCCTAAATCAACCCCCCTCTGGCCAATTTTCGTGTTCAAGCCCCAAATGAATGTGTTTTCGCACGGAATCGAACCAGGGGTCGCAGCGCGAGAGTCGGGCGCATTTATCGCTGAGCTGCTCTGCCGCACACCTCTGAGATATGTGTCCACGGCATTTGACCTGCCCCAATTTCCTATGCGCGCAACTGCTCAGTGGCGGAATTTTTTATTTTTGCACCTAAAAATGTGTACTCCATTATTCAGCATCCTGTGCACCTCCTTTTACCACCGCAACACCCATAGGCCGAAGACTCAGACGAGGAAGACATCGAGATGATGACGCCCGGCGGCCGGGGCGCCGATATGCGAGACGACGATGACGACGATCAAGACGAGGACGACGTGCCGTACAACCCGAAGAACCTGCCGCTCGGCTGGGACGGCAAGCCCATCCCCTACTGGCTGTACAAGCTGCACGGCCTGAACCTGTACTACACGTGCGAGATCTGCGGCAATCACACGTATCGCGGGCCCAAAGCGTTTCAACGCCATTTTGCCGAATGGCGTCACGCGCACGGCATGCGCTGCTTGGGCATCCCCAACACGGCCCACTTCGCCAATGTAACCAGCATTGAGGACGCCATCGCGCTGTGGCAGCGGCTGCGCACCCAGAAGGAGCAGGAGCGCTGGCGGCCCGACGCGGAGGAAGAGTTCGAAGACTCGATGGGCAATGTGGTCACGAAGAAGGTGTACGAAGATCTCAAACGTCAGGGCCTGCTGTGATTGGCTAAGGAGATGTGCGCGAATTCTCGGATGGGAAATTTAGCCTTCCTTGGGCAGCTCTGCGTAGTAACTATCTGATTAGCGAGTTTTAACAGCAAACTGCATTCGTTAGCGGGCTAGTTCATTTCTCTGTCTACTTCAAGTAGCCTAGCGCAAATATTGTGTACAGATAATTAGTCGTGTTTATTTATATCGTTTCTCATAATAATAAAATCTAATAATAACGATGCCGAATTGACACCAGAAAACATCTGTTTTGTCAGCAGCTCTTGTTGCTTTTTGTCACTTGTAGCCGCACCTAAAGTCAGGCCTAATTCTTAAAGAGTTTTTACTGGCAGTCAGCTGTTGTTGAAGCGAAATGCCACGCTGAAATGTCAGATAGGGAGGTATGCAAAACAGTGTGCTTTTATCTGTTTTGATACGTAAAACGGCTGGATGGATGGACCGGTTTCGAAAAGCCCAATGCGCTGGGGACTGAAAACGAAATGGATTTTTTTACAAAAAAAAACTTTCACAGCTACGATTCCCAAACGTTTGGCGTAGATGCGTGTGTACTTTTATATGCCCAGTGTCCAAGGGATGTAGGACCCTCGCTGTGCGCCTGCCCAGTTGTCTGGCGTGACATTTCAAACAAAATTGAATGATCAAATTTCAACTATATAGAAAAAGCAGCGGCAGAGGCATTCCATTTGGCAAATTGCTGCTTTGTAGTTGCAGCAATAGCGGACAATAGCCTGGAAATGCGCTTGTGGTATTCTTTGCCGCCCGCGACCGTCCGTGTGCCACAGTGTGCTATGAATTTAATGCGTCATAAAGTCACGCTGCACTGGTCAATAAAATGCTTTTAATACTTGTACAGACTTCCTGTGCTGCAACCCTTGCGCCATTCCAATGCATAAGGTTTGCGGAACCGCTTTTATCCTACCGAAGCACTTGTACCTCCGTTATTGTGAGACCTACATTGTGGTAGCCAGCACTTGTACCTCCGTTATTGTGACACCATTGTGATAGCCAGCACTTGCACCTCCGTTATTGTGACACCATTGTGGTAGCCAGCACTTGCACCTCCGTTATTGTGACACCATTGTGGTAGCCAGCACTTGCACCTCCGTTATTGTGACACTATTGTGGTAGCCAGCACTTGCACCTCCGTTATTGTGACACCATTGTGGTAGCCAGCACTTGCACCTCCGTTATTGTGACACCATTGTGGTAGCCAGCACTTGCACCTCCGTTATTGTGACACTATTGTGGTAGCCAGCACTTGCACCTCCGTTATTGTGACACCATTGTGGTAGCCAGCACTTGCACCTCCGTTATTGTGACACCATTGTGGTAGCCAGCACTTGCACCTCCGTTATTGTGACACTATTGTGGTAGCCAGCACTTGCACCTCCGTTATTGTGACACCATTGTGGTAGCCAGCACTTGCACCTCCGTTATTGTGACACCATTGTGGTAGCCAGCACTTGCACCTCCGTTATTGTGACACCATTGTGGTAGCCAGCACTTGTACCTCCGTTATTGTGACACCATTGTGGTAGCCAGCACTTACACCTCCGTTATTGTGACACCATTGTTGTAGCCAGCACTTGCACCTCCGTTATTGTGACACCATTGTGGTAGCCAGCACTTACACCTCCGTTATTGTGACACTATTGTGGTAGCCAGCACTTACACCTCCGTTATTGTGACACCATTGTGGTAGCCAGCACTTGCACCTCCGTTATTGTGACACCATTGTGGTAGCCAGCACTTGCACCTCCGTTATTGTGACACCATTGTGGTAGCCAGCACTTGCACCTCCGTTATTGTGACACTATTGTGGTAGCCAGCACTTACACCTCCGTTATTGTGACACCATTGTTGTAGCCAGCACTTGCACCTCCGTTATTGTGACACCATTGTGGTAGCCAGCACTTGCACCTCCGTTATTGTGACACTATTGTGGTAGCCAGCACTTGCACCTCCGTTATTGTGACACTATTGTGGTAGCCAGCACTTGCACCTCCGTTATTGTGACACTATTGTGGTAGCCAGCACTTACACCTCCGTTATTGTGACACCTCCATTGTGGTAGCCAGCACTTGCACCTCCGTTATTGTGACACCATTGTGGTAGCCAGCACTTGAACCCATCTTGTCAGCAGGATGAAGCATTTGTGGGATTTGTTTTTGCATAAAAATCCCCCCTCTACCGAGGACTGCTGGCCCCGTTGTTGATTACCGGATGCAGTGCAGCCAGTTAGAACAAATATGATGGATGTATCGCTTCAGATACATGGGGTACTCGCGCTAAAAATAAAAGTACAGTATATAATCGCCATTCTCAATGTATGTGATAAGCACGGATGTATTGTAAAAAAGCTGGGCCTGCTCACTAAAACATGCACCGTTCTCTGTATAGTATAATTATTAGAGAACAGGAATGAACTAATTGGGAATGATATAAATTTCCATTTGGCTCGAAAAATAGCCTTTCTTCATTTCATCAATTTTTAAAAGATACAAGCGTTAACCGCTCGAGCCTGGAATTTCTTACTCTTGCTAGAAATTGCATTTTAGCTGTTTTGCATTTATTTTTATTGTTAAATTGTAATTTGGTACTTCCTCACGCCAGCTTGTATCCAAGCTGTCTGGGAGAGCTCGGGTGCCATTGGCAGCGCTGGTCTGGCTATACGCGACATGGGGGGGGGGCAGTCAGCTGGTCCTCCGTGCAACTGGAGAAGCGCATGCAGTTCTGGATATCCCTATAGCGATCCCTCTGGGCCGGAATGGGTGTGGGATATTTACGACTGTGTGTTAGCTATAGCACATTATCTGCATGCATTTATGTTGGTTTAGCCGCAGCGACAGTGACAGCAACCCTCGCTACCCCCGCTGCTGTAAACCCGTAGCGCTCCATGCTGGAATGGTGCCTCTTATTTCCCGTCTCTATCGCAGCTGTCTGCGCCTTGCTCAGCTCAGTTGAATAAAATCCTTGGACCAGGACTGTGCTGGTTAAACTTGCAAATTCAAAGTCCCGATTCTTCTCCCTGAATAACGCTGAAGCGATAGTTGCTTGGGTTCTGTTTAAGAAATATTAAAAATTTCTTGATCTGAATCCTCAATGGTGAGTACGTTAATGCGCATATTTTTATGTTCTTCATTTATAAAGCTATCATCCTGAACTACCACCCTGAGCTATCACCCTTAGCTACCATCCTTAGCTACCACCCTTAGCTACCATCCTTAGCTACCACCCTTAGCTACCATCCTTAGCTACCACCCTTAGCTACCACCCTTAGCTACCATCCTTAGCTACCACCCTTAGCTACCATCCTTAGCTACATGTACCACCCTTAGCTACCATCCTTAGCTACATGTACCACCCTTAGCTACCATCCTTAGCTACATGTACCACCCTTAGCTACCATCCTTAGCTACCACCCTTAGCTACCACCCTTAGCTACCATCCTTAGCTACCATCCTTAGCTACCACCCTTAGCTCCATCCTTAGCTACCACTCTTAGCTACCACCCTTAGCTACCACCCTTAGCTACCCCCCTTAGCTACCATCCTTAGCTACCACCCTTAGCTACCACCCTTAGCTACCCCCCTTAGCTACCACCCTTAGCTACCACCCTAAGCTACCACCCTTAGCTACCACCCTTAGCTACCACCCTTAGCTACCACCCTTAGCTACCACCCTTAGCTACCACCCTTAGCTACCACCCTTAGCTACCACCCTTAGCTACCACCCTTAGCTACCACCCTTAGCTACCACCCTTAGCTACCACCCTTAGCTACCATCCTTAGCTACCACCCTTAGCTACCACCCTTAGCTACCACCCTTCGCTACCACCCTTAGCTACCACCCTTAGCTAAGGATACTAGGTTTAGATGGGGCTACCACCCTAAATGAGCTACCACCCTTAGCTACCACCCTTAGCTTCCACCCTTAGCTACCACCCTTAGCTACCACCCTTAGCTAAGGATACTAGGTTTAGATGGGGCTACCACCCTAAATGAGCTACCACCCTTAGCTACCACCCTTAGCTTTCACCCTTAGCTATCACCCTTAGCTACCACCCTTAGCTTCCACCCTTAGCTACCACTCTTAGCTACCACCCTTAGCTACTACCCTTAGCTATCACCCTGAGCTACAACCCTGAGCTACCACCCTTAGCTACCATCCTTAGCTACCACCCTTAGCTACCATCCTTAGCTACCACCCTTAGCTACCATCCTTAGCTACCACCCTTAGCTACCATCCTTAGCTACCATCCTTAGCTACCACCCTTAGCTACCATCCTTAGCTATCACCCTGAGCTACAACCCTTAGCTACCATCCTTAGCTACCACCCTTAGCTACCATCCTTAGCTACCACCCTTAGCTACCATCCTTAGCTACCACCCTTAGCTACCATCCTTAGCTACCACCCTTAGCTACCATCCTTAGCTACCACCCTTAGCTACCACCCTTAGCTACCTATCCTATGAATAGTCTTTGATTTGCTCCCTCTACTCAGTTCATATCTAAGCAGCTCATATCCAAACAAAAGAAGCCTCTATACTTATAACGATTTCAAGGAGCGGCTAATGGTCAGCAAAAATCACACGGCAGCCGCTTCAGACGAGCTGTTTGATAAACTGGCTCAAGTTATGGAAATTCTGGCTTTCCTGAACGCCAGCATCGCCGCCGCTGGCGTGGCCATCAATCTGATGAACTTTTGCGTCTTCTGCTGCAGTCCAGTGCGGCGCCACTACCTGTCCAGGGTGCTGCGCTTCCTCAGCGCCATCGACTGCCTGCTGCTGCTGGCCTATCTGGCAGAGGGGCTGGGCCGGCTGCAGAATCGGGGCGTCCTTGGCTGCTACCTGGGCACCCTGCTACAGGTAATTTGGCTTCGCATCCCATTAAATATGCACATAGTTGCTACGAGTATAAGCCTGGAGTGACAAGTAGTCTTCGCGAGTAGAATGATTTTAGAATGCTAAGTCAGCTTGCGGAGCTCCAAGTTGGCTTCTCGTGTGCCAAGTTAGATTATAGAGTGCCAAGTTCTATTATAGAGAGCCAAGTTAAGATATAGACTGCCAAGTTTGATTATAGAGTGCCAAGTTAATATATAGAGTGCCAAGTTCTATTATAGAGTGCCAAGTTCCGTTATAGAGTGCCAAGTTAGATATAGAGTGCCAAGTTAAGATATAGAGTGCCAAGTTAGATATAGAGTGCCAAGTTAAGATATAGAGTGCCAAGTTAGATATAGAGTGCCAAGTTAGATTATAGAGTGCCAAGTTAAGATATAGAGTGCCAAGTTGGATTATAGAGTGCCAAGTTAAGATATAGACTGCCAAGTTAGATTATAGAGTGCCAAGTTAGATATAGAGTGCCAAGTTAAGATATAGAGTTGCAAGTTAAGATATAGAGTGCCAAGTTAGATATAGAGTGCCAAGTTAGATATAGAGTGCCAAGTTAAGATATAGAGTTGCAAGTTAAGATATAGAGTGCCAAGTTAGATATAGAGTGCCAAGTTAGATATAGAGTGCCAAGTTAGATATAGAGTGCCAAGTTAGATATAGAGTGCCAAGTTAAGATATAGAGTTGCAAGTTAGGATATAGAGTTGCAAGTTAAGATATAGAGTTGCAAGTTAGGATATAGAGTTGCAAGTTAGATATAGAGTGCCAAGTTAAGATATAGAGTTGCAAGTTAGGATATAGAGTTGCAAGTTAAGATATAGAGTTGCAAGTTAGATATAGAGTTGCAAGTTAGATATAGAGTTGCAAGTTAGATATAGAGTTGCAAGTTAGATATAGAGTTGCAAGTTAGATATAGAGTTGCAAGTTAGATATAGAGTTGCAAGTTAGATATAGAGTTGCAAGTTAGATATAGAGTTGCAAGTTAGATATAGAGTTGCAAGTTAAGATATAGAGCGCCAAGTTAAGATATAGAGTGCCAAGTTAGATTATAGAGTACCCAGTTCCATTATAGAGTGCCAAGTAGGATTATGGAGTGCCAAGACACCCCAATTAACAGACACCGCAATTAACAGACACCCCAATAAACGGACGCCGCGGTCTCCTCCCGCCGCAGGGCCTGCTGTCCTTCCTGAGCCCGTGGCTCCTAGTGGGCCTCAGCCTTGACCGCTGCCTCTGCCTGTGCTCGCCCGGCTCCAACGCTGCTCCGGCTGCTCACAGAGACTCATCGGGCAAGGCCGGCCGCCTCCAGCTGATTGTGGTGGCCTTCGGGCTGGCCTGGAGCGTGCACACCTTCCTGCTGATTGAGTTCAGCGCCGATCAGTCGGGCGGCAGTCAGCGATTCTGCCGGGTGAGCAGCAGCCAGCGGGCCTGGGTAGCCATGGACGCCGTGGTCTGCTCGTTCGCGCCCGGCCTTCTCATCGCCGTGGCCAACTGCTACATCTGCTGCGCTGTGCGATCGTTCTACTCGAGGCTGAGACAGTGCCGTCCGGCTGGCAGCGGCTCGGGTGAAGCTGCCGCCGAGCTTCAGCCGGGGGGCGATGAGGCAAACCCGTCGCTGGAGGCACAGCGTCGGCCACTTCAAAGCGACATGTTCAGCGACGATTCAATGGCTGCTAGCGACCGGCTTGTCGTGTCCACCGGCTGGCTGCGCGGCGGCCACTTCCGGCAGCGGGCCAGGCAGGCGCCGCCCTGGTCCTCATCGCTTCCGGTGCACGAGTGCCATTGCCACCTGCACGAGCACGAGGAGGACGAGGAGGACGAGGCGGCCACCTCCGGCGACCCCAGCGGGCAGGAGAGTCGCAGCGGCGTGAGTGGCTTCAAGCTTCTGGACTGGAGTGCAGAACTTCTCCCATAATGGATAAACATAAAGCTTAAAGGGAAGTCTCTACTAGTCGAACTGTAGGTTAAGCAGTGTTGGTTAGGGTTAGTAGCCTATCAGAGCGTTGTAGCCTAGTGGTTAGAGCGTCGGACTCACAACTTGAAAGGTCGGGGGTTCGATTCCTGATCCCACTGGAACAACTTGTGTCCTTGAGCAAGACACTCAACTCTGTATTGTTTCAGTTCACCCAGCTGTAAAATGGGTGCCAGCATTAGCTGGGGTAATTGAGGGTGCGTGTGGCGACCCCCCAGTCCTTGGACTGAACAGCCGTACGCAGCCTTCAGATGCGCCGCGCAATAGCTGCGGCTGAGCTGTCGGTTGAATTTCGTGACAAATTTAGCTGAGCTCCAGTCACCCTGCTGTAATTGGCTGTGACATCTGTTTGGGGTCGTAGCACCGAGCCTATAGCATCGCTTGGGTATGTTCAGTAATGCTGGCTTGAGTCCACACCGTCTTTGCCGTGAGAAATTCAGTAGCAGAAAGCAGGTTTCACTTTCAACGCGTTTTCAAATTAGAATAGATTTTTTGCGTTCCATCTATTTTTACATGCAATAACCTTTTGCTAACTACTGATGAGTAGCGAAATTAGAGTGTTTGGCGAATTCTCTCTCTTTCACTCCGTCTGTATCTCTAAGAAAGTCCAGGCCAAAAAACAGGAGGCCCCTGCTGGTCACAAGATTTTCGTTAAATAAAGCGCACAGCTTCCGGCCAGCTGCATCTGAGCTGCATGCCCTAAGAATTTTATTAAGTCGGGGTGGCAACACATTCGGGAAAAAACCATAGTTCAGAACTGACTTTTGCCGAAGCTAATAGACGAATCTGTAGAGACAGGAAAGTGCCTGTCTTTTTTTTAAACAATGCAAGTGTTCTTAATTGTCACTTTCTCGTAGTGGCTAATACTAGTGGTGTGACTGAGTTAAAATTGTTGTGTTAATTCAGAAGTAAAAGTCGAAAATAAGTCCCTTTTATTGATTTATATATTCATAGATTGATTGATTGATTGAGTGATTGATTGATTGATTGATTGATTGATTGATTGATTGATTGATTGATTGATTGATTGATTGATTGATTGATTGATTGATTGATTGATTGATTGATCGATTGATTGATTGATTGATTGATTGATTGATTGATTGATTGATTGATTGATTGGTTGACTGATTGATTGGTTGATTGATTGATTGATTGATTGATTGATTGATTGATTAATTGATTGATTGATTGATTGATTGATCGATTGATTGATTGATTGTTTGATTAATATTTTGATTGATTGATTAATATTTTGATTGATTAAGTGATTGATTGATTGATTGACTAATTGATTGACTGACTGATTGATTGATTGATTAATTGATAGATTTATTTATTTATTGATTGCTTGATTGATTGATTGATTAACTGAATGACTGATTGATTTATTAATTCATTTATTGACTGATTGACTGATTGATTTTTTGATTTATTGATTGACTGATTTATAGATTGATTGATTGATTGACTGGTTTATTGGTTGATTGAATAACTATCAACAGAGTCTAGCTCAAACGCTCCATCCAACTCGGCCAGCTACTCCACTCCAATCCAAAGCAGATTGCAAAGTTAATCAGGCAAAGGAAAAGCAAGGCACGAATTAGTTTATTTCAAATGCCAGCTCACACTGCTAATCATTCTAATCCATCACCGCTGATACGCAGCAGCAGCAGCAGCAGCAGCAGTTCAGCGTTGCGACCGACCATCCAGCAGCTCAGCAGCAGCGGCGGCGGCAACTCAACGCAAGGGAGGCGGCCCGGCACCAGCACCAGATCACCCGGATGCTGGTAATCTTCTCCGTGGCTTACCTGGCCCTCAACCTGCCGCACTACGCCGCACTGCTCTACTGGCTAATCGACACTCCTGTCGGCCCAGCCGCCGTCTACAAGTACAACATCGCCCGCCTGGCAACGCAGGCCATGTACTTTTTGCACTTTTCAACCAACGCTTTGATCTACGCGTACGCCAATAGGCAGTACCGGCTGGCGCTGACCAATTTCTTGAAGAATCTCTTCTGCTGCGGTTGAGTGATTGATTGATTGGCTAGCTGATTGATTGATTGATTGATTGATTGATTGATTGATTGATTGAGTGATTTATTGATTAGCTAGCTGATTGATTGTTTGTTTGATTGATTGATTGATTGATTGATTGAGTGATTTATTGATTAGCTAGCTGATTGATTGTTTGTTTGATTGATTGATTGATTGATTGATTGGCTAGCTGATTGATTGATTGATTGATTTATTGATTGATTGATTGATTGATTGAGTGATTTATTGATTAGCTAGCTGATTGATTGTTTGTTTGATTGATTGATTGATTGATTGATTTAGTGATTTATTGATTAGCTAGCTGATTGATTGTTTGTTTGATTGATTGATTGATTGATTGATTGATTGGCTAGCTGATTGATTGATTGATTGATTTATTGATTGAGTGATTTATTGATTGGCTAGCTGACTGATTGTTTGATTGATTGATTGATTGATTGATTGATTGATTGATTGATTGATTGATTGATTGACTGATTGACTGATTGATTTTTTGATTTATTGATTGATTCATTGATTGACTGGTTTATTGGTTGATTGATTGATTGAATGATTGGTTTACTAGCTGATTGATTGATTAATTAACTAGCTGATTGATTGATTAACTAGCTGATTGATTGATTAACTAGCGGATTGATTGATTAAATAGCTGATTGATTGATTAACTAGCTGATTGATTGATTAACTAGCTGATTGATTGATTAACTAGTTGATTGATTGATTAAATAGCTGATTGATTGACTAACTAGCTGATTGATTGATTAACTAGTTGATTGATTGATTAAATAGCTGATTGATTGACTAACTAGCTGACTGATTGATTAACTAGCTGATTGATTGATTAACTAGCTGATTGATTGATTAACTAGCTGATTGATTGATTAAATAGCTGATTGATTGATTAACTAGCGGATTGATTGATTAAATAGCTGATTGATTGATTAACTAGCGGATTGATTGATTAACTAGCTGATTGATTGATTAACTAGCTGATTGATTGATTAACTAGCTGATTGATTGATTAACTAGCTGATTGATTGATTAAATAGCTGATTGATTGATTAAATAGCTGATTGATTGATTAAATAGCTGATTGATTGATTAAATAGCTGATTGATTGATTAACTAGCTGATTGATTGATTAAATAGCTGATTGATTGATTAACTAGCTGATTCATTGGTTAAATAGCTGATTGATTGATTAAATAGCTGATTGATTGATTAAATAGCTGACTGATTGATTAACTAGCTGATTGATTGGTTAAATAGCTGACTGATTGATTAACTAGCTGATTGATTGATTAAATAGCTGATTGATTGATTAAATAGCTGATTGATTGATTAACTAGCTGATTGATTGATTAAATAGCTGATTGATTGATTAACTAGCTGATTCATTGGTTAAATAGCTGATTGATTGATTAAATAGCTGATTGATTGATTAAATAGCTGATTGATTGGTTAAATAGCTGATTGGCTGTTTGGTATCAAAGTAAAAAAGCCATACAGCCAGCGTGTTTCTGTGTGGGGCTAATTTGTCCTGCAAGCAGATTTCGGCTGTTGGCATCCGCGTTCTCACGCCTGTATTTAAATACAACTGCGCTCCGCCTCTGTGTTGTTCTATTCAAAATATGCATCCTCTTATCCTATCCTATGCAATCCTATTAGACTAAGTATCTATCCCATTCTACTGATACTGTCAACTGGGTATGGTTTAAATTTTGCCACTTTAATTATAACAACTGTCAATCTTGAATTCAGTAGTATTTCATGCTTTTTAAACCTGAGAAAAATTTGATCTGGCGCGTGCATTGAACTAAAAAACAAAGCTGTTCAAAGCTGCTTTCTGTGAAGCGTGCCGGGCTGAATGCAAATTGCCACAAGGACTCTAAAAACTGCTGTTGTACTGTTATAATAAATACTCGTAATTGTTTATGCACCAGTTATGATTAAAGAGAAAATAATATTTACTGAGAGGCTCTCAAACATCCATCAAGGACGTCAGCCAAAGCAGAATTCGCTGCGCTGTGCATGTCTGTGCTGCAGAAGGCTTGCAGAAATTCAATTAAGACAAACTCAGTTTCATATTAAACAGAATCTTTCCATTTCAGTCAGAATCCTCCGTGTCTTCGCTCTCCCAGCTTCAGCCATCATTTTTGATTTGATTTGTCTGTCTCTTTCGATCTTCTTCATCTTCTGTGTATGAAAGGTCTCGCACAGGTTCTCTTATTCCCCACTTATAGGGGCTCCAAGTAAGTGTATGGAGATTTCATAAAGAGTAAAACAATATTTTTTTTACCAACTGATGTTGGCAGACAGAAAAGTAATAAAGTTCTCAAAGCGTATTAGTTAACCCTATTACTTAACTTTCCCTATTAATTAGTTAACTGAACTTTCAGTTCAGTTGCAAGTTCAATTGAAGCATTTTTTATGTATTTTTTAAAGACAAGGCTCATTTATTGGCTCTTACCCCCCCCCAGCCAAGCTTAAATCCTCAGACTCCACACGAAACCTCTACCCCCATTTCGATGACTCATTCTTAATCCAAGATCCTGAATGACTCATTCTTAAATCCCAGATCCCGAATGACTCATTCTTAAATCCCAGATCCCGAATGACTCATTCTTGAATCCAAGATCCTAAATGACTCATTCTTAAATCCCAGATCCTGAATGACTCATTCTTAAATCCCAGATCCTGAATGACTCATTCTTAAATCCCAGATCCCGAATGACTCATTCTTGAATCCAAGATCCTAAATGACTCATTCTTAAATCCCAGATCCTGAATGACTCATTCTTAAATCCCAGATCCTGAATGACTCATTCTTAAATCCCAGATCCTGAATGACTCATTCTTAAATCCCAGATCCTGAATGACTCATTCTTAAATCCCAGATCCTGAATGACTCATTCTTAAATCCAAGATCCTGAATGACTCATTCTTAAATCCCAGATCCTGAATGACTCATTCTTAAATCCCAGATCCTGAATGACTCATTCTTAAATCCCAGATCCTGAATGACTCATTCTTAAATCCCAGATCCTGAATGACTCATTCTTAAATCCAAGATCCTGAATGACTCATTCTTAAATCCCAGATCCTGAATGACTCATTCTAAATCAAATCAAAAACTGAAAACTTCCTGCCTCGCCGATGCAGCGAAATCCGGCCAAGTTGCAGCATCCTGCTTTGGCTGACCATGGCGGGGAGATTATAAAAAGTGAATTAAAAAAGCGACAGCCAATCCCGAGTCGGTTGGTTCAGCCTCTATTCATCATCAAAAACTCAATTTATTCATAAATTCAGTCTTAGTTGTCTCTGCAAGATCGGCCGACCCACTTGGGCTACCCAGCCGGATAGGGAAGAAATGTCTAACAAGTCAGGTGAGCTGCATTGAGCGCTGGTTTAAGTTTTTTCAGAGGAACATTAATTACTGCAATTCGAGGGTCATTGACAGCCACAAACTTGATCCCGCATCCCAGGGATCCCTGTTCCCAAATCCAGATCTTAATTCACTAGGACAGAGTCTTAATACTTAGGTTCCTATTATTTCCCAGATCCCCATTCCCAGATCCCCATTCCCCAGATCCCCATTCCCCAGATCCCCATTCCCCAGATCCCCATTCCCCAGATCCCCATTCCCCAGATCCCCATTCCCCAGATCCCCATTCCCCAGATCCCCATTCCCCAGATCCCCATTCCCCAGATCCCCATTCCCCAGATCCCCATTCCCCAGATCCCCATTCCCCAGATCCCCATTCCCCAGATCCCCATTCCCCAGATCCCCATTCCCCAGATCCCCATTCCCCAGATCCCCATTCCCCAGATCCCCATTCCCCAGATCCCCATTCCCCAGATCCCTATTCCTCTGATCCCTATTCCTCAGATCCCTATTCCTCAGATCCCTATTCCTCTGATCCCTATTCCCCAGATCCCTATTCCCCAGATCCCCATTCCCCAGATCCCCATTCCTCAGATCCCCATTCCCAGATCCCCATTCCCAGATCCCCATTCCCCAGATCCCCATTCCCCAGATCCCCATTCCCCAGATCCCCATTCCCCAGATCCCCATTCCCCAGATCCCCATTCCCCAGATCCCCATTCCCCAGATCCCCATTCCCCAGATCCCCATTCCCCAGATCCCCATTCCCCAGATCCCCATTCCCAGATCCCCATTCCCCAGATCCCCATTCCCCAGATCCCCATTCCCCAGATCCCCATTCCCCAGATCCCCATTCCCCAGATCCCCATTCCCCAGATCCCCATTCCCCAGATCCCCATTCCCCAGATCCCCATTCCCCAGATCCCCATTCCCCAGATCCCCATTCCCCAGATCCCCATTCCCCAGATCCCCATTCCCCAGATCCCCATTCCCCAGATCCCCATTCCCCAGATCCCCATTCCCCAGATCCCCATTCCCCAGATCCCCATTCCCCAGATCCCCATTCCCCAGATCCCCATTCCCCAGATCCCCATTCCCCAGATCCCCATTCCCCAGATCCCCATTCCCCAGATCCCCATTCCCCAGATCCCCATTCCCCAGATCCCCATTCCCCAGATCCCCATTCCCCAGATCCCCATTCCCCAGATCCCCATTCCCAGATCCCCATTCCCCAGATCCCCATTCCCCAGATCCCCATTCCCCAGATCCCCATTCCCCAGATCCCCATTCCCCAGATCCCCATTCCCCAGATCCCCATTCCCAGATCCCCATTCCCCAGATCCCCATTCCCCAGATCCCCATTCCCCAGATCCCCATTCCCCAGATCCCCATTCCCCAGATCCCCATTCCCCAGATCCCCATTCCCCAGATCCCCATTCCCCAGATCCCCATTCCCCAGATCCCCATTCCCCAGATCCCCATTCCCAGATCCCCATTCCCCAGATCCCCATTCCCCAGATCCCCATTCCCCAGATCCCCATTCCCCAGATCCCCATTCCCCAGATCCCCATTCCCCAGATCCCCATTCCCCAGATCCCCATTCCCCAGATCCCCATTCCCCAGATCCCCATTCCCCAGATCCCCATTCCCAGATCCCCATTCCCCAGATCCCCATTCCCCAGATCCCCATTCCCCAGATCCCCATTCCCCAGATCCCCATTCCCCAGATCCCCATTCCCCAGATCCCCATTCCCCAGATCCCCATTCCCCAGATCCCCATTCCCCAGATCCCCATTCCCCAGATCCCCATTCCCCAGATCCCCATTCCCCAGATCCCCATTCCCCAGATCCCCATTCCCCAGATCCCCATTCCCCAGATCCCCATTCCCCAGATCCCCATTCCCCAGATCCCCATTCCCCAGATCCCCATTCCCCAGATCCCCATTCCCCAGATCCCCATTCCCCAGATCCCCATTCCCAGATCCCCATTCCCCAGATCCCCATTCCCCAGATCCCCATTCCCCAGATCCCCATTCCCCAGATCCCCATTCCCCAGATCCCCATTCCCCAGATCCCCATTCCCCAGATCCCCATTCCCCAGATCCCCATTCCCCAGATCCCCATTCCCCAGATCCCCATTCCCAGATCCCCATTCCCCAGATCCCCATTCCCAGATCCCCATTCCCCAGATCCCCATTCCCCAGATCCCCATTCCCCAGATCCCCATTCCCCAGATCCCCATTCCCCAGATCCCCATTCCCCAGATCCCCATTCCCCAGATCTCCATTCCCCAGATCCCCATTCCCCAGATCCCCATTCCCCAGATCCCCATTCCCCAGATCCCCATTCCCCAGATCCCCATTCCCCAGATCCCCATTCCCCAGATCCCCATTCCCCAGATCCCCATTCCTCAGATCCCCATATCAAGTCGCTAAGCTACGCAAGGAAAATCCGTACCCGGCAGGCGAAGATTCCTGGAGCGGCCTCCGCGAGACCGCCTCGGCTCTGAACCGAGTGCACGCTGTGCTGAGCTTGTACTTCAGCCCCCTGGTAGCCGCCTTCGGCTTTGTGGGTTTCGCGCTGGTGTTCACCGTGCTGTGGCGCAACTGGCGCCAGATCAAGGGCAAGGACATCGTGCTGTTCGCCATCACGGCCTGCGATACTCTGGTTGTGCTGGTCCGGTGAGGGCGGCGACCTGCTAATCTCGTTTTAGCGCCATTTAGTCCCATTTTATCTTCAATTAGTCCCATTTTATCTTCAATTAGTCCCATTTTATCTCCAATTAGTCCCATTTTATCTCCAATTAGTCCCATTTTATCTCCAATTAGTCCCATTTTATCGCCAGTTAGTCCCATTTTATCACCATTTAGTCCCATTTTATCACCATTTAGTCCCATTTTATCACCATTTAGTCCCATTATAGCGTCAATTAGTCCCAAAAAATTTCATGTTTAAATCCAAATTTATATCCATGCATTCATTTCTGCACCTTGAATTTTTAAAAAGCTGATCTAATCATTTTAAAAATAATTTCCAACACTCCAAAGCGTCGTTGGCGACGAGCTTCTAAGCGAGGGCCTGGCCAGCCTGCTGCCCGGCTTCACCGGGCCGCACAAGACCGACAGAGTGCTGTGCAAAGTGTACGGCCTGTTCTGGACATTCGGTACTTTCAGCTCCACCAATCTGCTTTGCCTGCTGGCTGTGGACCGCGTGCTGGCCCTGATGACGCCGTTCTACCACCGAGTCCGCATGACCCGCCAGGTGTACCTGACCGTGTTGCTGGCCACTCTGGCCGTCATGCTCGGCGGCTCGGTGCACTCGGCGTTCATATTCGACGCGTTCACCTACGCCGGTCGGCCGGTCTGCTACTATTCGACCCTGCCCAGCGTGCTGCTGCGCAGCGTTCTGCAGGCGTACACCAACTTTGTGATCAACGGAGTCTTTGCCAGCCTGCTCATGCTGCTCTGCAACTGCCTGCTGGCTGTCAAGATCTGCCGCATCAAACCCGGCCGCGGCCTCGCGCCGTCCAGCCAGGAGGCCCGCAGCGCTGTCACGCTGGTTGCTGCCGGCTGCTATTACCTGGCGTGCGCCCTGCCTAGGGCTGTCTGCTTCTTCTCCATCACAGTCGTGCAGCTCACCTGGCCAGCAAATGAGCACACAGCCGCGGTGACTGGGATGCTGTTCAGCCTGGCAAATGTGCTCAACTGGCTGTTCTACTGGCAGTGCGGCACCAACTGGCTGCTGTACTTCATCCGCCTGCCGGAGTTTAAGGAAATCTTCGCCGGCCGTGGCTGCCTCTGCTGCTGCGGCTCCTTCGGTGGAGAACTGCGCTTAGATAATGTCGCTGGTGGGAGATCCGATAGGGAATAGGTGGTTCATCCTCCTCACCGGAAGTGTTTTGAGTAGGCTGGTTTCATTCGGACCTGGATTTCTTATTCCTCAGATCCCTACTCCTCAGATCCCTATTCCCCAGATCCATATTCCCCAGATCCACATTCCTCAGATCCCCATTCTTCAGATCCCTACTCCTCAGATCCCTATTCCTCAGATCCCTATTCCTCAGATCCCTATTCCTCAGATCCCTATTCCCCAGATCCATATTCCCCAGATCCACATTCCTCAGATCCCCATTCCTCAGATCCTTATTCCTCAGATCCCTATTCCTCAGATCCTTATTCCTCAGATCCCTATTCCTCAGATCCATATTCCTCAGATCCATATTCTCCAGATCCCTATTCCTCAGATCCTTATTCCTCAGATCACTAATCCTCAGATCCCTATTCCTTGGATCCCTATTCCTTAGATCCCTATTCCTCAGATCCCTATTCCTCAGATCCCTATTCCTCAGATCCCTATTCCTCAGATCCCTATTCCTCTGATCCCTATTCCTCAGATCCCTATTCCTCTGATCCCTATTCCCCAGATCCCTATTCCCCAGATCCCCATTCCCCAGATCCCCATTCCCCAGATCCCCATTCCCCAGATCCCCATTCCCCAGATCCCCATTCCCCAGATCCCCATTCCCCAGATCCCCATTCCCCAGATCCCCATTCCCCAGATCCCCATTCCCTAGATCCCCATTCCCCAGATCCCCATTCCCCAGATCCCCATTCCCCAGGTCCCCATTCCCCAGATCCCCATTCCCCAGATCCCCATTCCTCAGATCCCTATTCCTCAGATCCCTATTTTTCTGTGTTTTTTCCGATGATGCTCTGTTTGATCGGATTCTAAATTCTCACGTTTCCCACAGATCCCTGTTCCCCACAGATCCCTGTTCCCCACAGATCCCTGTTCCTCTCAGATCCCTGTTCCCCACAGATCCCCACAGTGTTCAGTGACTTCCAGTCACGGGATTCTCAGCCTCATTAGTAGGCAAAGCGATATGATGAGCACTAGATATGGACCGAAGCGACCGCAATAGTTTAGCTGCAAAAGACGCAATGATTTCCTGACAAAAATTAAGTTTACAAAGACTGTCTGAAAGAGTGTTTTTCAAGTACGAGTCAAATACACGAGCAATCAAAGCAAAATGCAATTCCAACTTATTGAATTTGCAGCACCAGATAAAAAGCCTTTTGCTTTCCTGTTGCTGTCTTCAGTTACCTGACAACACCTGCTGAGATAAGTCAGGGCTTGTGCTTTTTTAATTGACTGACCCCAGCAGGTCAACTAGAAGCATTTGCACCCGAGAGTCCCAGTGCATACGGACCTCTGTATCAAGCAAAAAATATATATCCTAAAAATATGAAAATAACAAGATATCTAGAGATTAAATCTAACTGGTGGCACTTGGCTGCATGCCAGGCCCAGCAAGTGACATCGCTTTGAGTCTTGACCAATTTTATCGCCAACTGGTATAAGGTGCAAGCGACACTTCTCACCTTAATCGGTACGTCAGAGGTGAAAGTCACGTGTCCCACTTAAGGTTAATCAGCACGCCGCTATCTCTGCGCCCACTCTTTTTAAATAAATGTCACCCATAATTTCGCTTGTCTTTAAGCGGCTGGAAAACATTAAAAAAAGTGTAAATTCGATTTTAGTAGAAAAATACGTGTTTCTCTTTCTGTGCTCTTGAAAGTAAAACCATATTAGCAGACAATGACAGAGTTCGTGGTGCACAACAATGGTGAGTTTATCTATTAACTGTCTGGTATTCACCTGCCTACTGTCTGGTATTTACCTGCCTACTGTCTGGTATTTACCTGCCTACTGTCTGGTATTTACCTGCTTACTGTCTGGTATTTACCTGCCTACTGTCTGGTATTTACCTGCTTACTGTTACACCTTATTTACCTGGTTGCTATTTGGTATTTACATGGGAGGGAAGTTATTCATTTACTACAGTGAACTGTAATTACAATGTTGGTAGAAACGAACTCCCTACGAAAACAATTAGCCAGTTTACGACGTAATTAGTTTTTTTCAGCTAAAGACGTGATAATTAAATCTGTGAATTTGGCTAATAGCAGAAAACCGGAAAACATTAAGCAATTTTAATTGCAATTTTGATCATTTTTTTCATTCATCGTCAGTAGCTCTTTGTATCATACCAATTCATTTTCCAACTGTCATTCTTTTATAATTACTTTAATTACCGCTATCTTTGCTGGATCCTTTGTACTCGCTAATTTTTGTTCAAAAATTAAAAGTAATTAAAAAGTAACAAAATAAAATTTCTTGGTTTGAAGCCAAGGATCTTCTACGATTTCTTACATAGGATCGTACATAGGAAAGTCTATGAGCTGCTATAGATACAGCAGGACACCTAACAGCTACCCATGCAGACACCCCATGAGGACACCTAACAGCTACCCATGCAGACACCCCATGAGGACACCTAACAGCTACCCATGCAGACACCCCATGAGGACACCTAACAGCTACCCATGCAGACACCCCATGAGGACACCTAACAGCTACCCATGCAGACACCCCATGAGGACACCTAACAGCTACCCATGCAGACACCCCATGAGGACACCCCACAGCTACCCATGCAGACACCCCATGAGGACACCCCACAGCTACCCATCCAGACACCCCATGAGGACACCCAACAGCTACCCATCCAGATACCCCAGCAGGAGACCCCAGAGCCATGTTCAGCCCAGCAGGAGACCCCAGAGCCATGTTCAGCCCCAGCAGGACACCCCAGAGCCATGTTCAGCCCCAGCAGGACACCCCAGAGCCATGTTCAGCCCCAGCAGGACACCCCAGAGCCATGTTCAGCCCCAGCAGGACACCCCAGAGCCATGTTCAGCCCCAGCAGGACACCCCAGAGCCATGTTCAGCTCCCACACCAAACCCCCTCCAGACCGGCCGACTCTGCAGCAGTGCCGATTCGAAGGCTCCGGTGTGCTGCACGCGGCCAAGTACCTGGGCTCGGCAGTGCTGGCGGACGGCCAGAGTCAGCTGCTGTGCCAGGAGGCCATGTGGTCGGTGCTGGCCAGTCTGAAGGGCCGCAAATTGCCAAAGGAGCGGCTGGAGATTCGCCTGTCCCTGGCCGACGGTGTCCAGATCCGCGAGGTGGCGGCTCCCGACGGCGCCGGCGGCGTCAGCAAGCTGGACTTGAAGTTCGGCCACAGCGAGATCTCATACGTGTTCAAGGAGCCGAGGGACCAGCGCAGCTGCGGCCTGGTTCGCACGGAGCCCAACCCGGACAGTCCCGGCCAGACCATCCACAGGTTCTACGCTGTTCGGACAGTCAAGTCGGTGAGTGCGGCGCATCTTGGATTTTTTGTTTTTTGTGTTGGACTAAAAGACGCGTTCCAGTGACTCAGTGGTTACTCCAAGTCACAACTGGCTGTTCCCGTGACTCAGTGGTTACTCCAAGTTACAACTGGCTGTTCCCGTGACTCTGCGGTCACTACAAGTCACAACTGGCCGTTCCCGTGACTCTGCGGTCACTACAAGTCACAACTGGCCGTTCCCGTGACTCAGTGGTTACTCCAAGTCATAACTAGCTGTTCCCGTGACTCTGCGGTCACTCCAAGTCATAACTGACTGTTCCCGTGACTCTGCGGTCACTACAAGTCACAACTGGCCGTTCCCGTGACTCTGCGGTCACTCCAAGTCATCATAACTGACTGTTCTCGTGACTCTGCGGTCACTACAAGTCATAACTGACTGTTCCCGTGACTCTGCGGTCACTACAAGTCAAAACTGGCCGTTCCCGTGACTCTGCGGTCACTCCAAGTGACTGTTCCCGTGACTCTGCGGTCACTCCAAGTGACTGTTCCCGTGACTCTGCGGTCACTCCAAGTGACTGTTCCCGTGACTCTGCGGTCACTCCAAGTCATAACTGACTGTTCCCGTGACTCTGCGGTCGCTCCAAGTCACTGGGTGTGACTCCGCGGTCACTCTTAATGAACGCTAGCTGATCCAGTGACTCTGTAGTCACTGCGAGACCGAACTGCAGTGACTCATTTACTCTCAACAAGCACTCCGAAAGTGCACTTTCCTAATGAAATTAGTGCTTATAATTTTCAGCTTTACGCTACTCTTAGTAGCATCAATCGAGATGCCATTACTTACTTTGCTCTGTGCCATGAAAATCCTACTGCTAGCCAGCTTGAAGCAATATAAAAAATCCATGGTGAAAAAAGTAAAGAATCTCTCGTGTTTGTCAGTTAAAAACCCATCGGGATGTTTACCCCTGTCCCATCAGGTCCCAGCGTCAAAGATATGCTGTCTTTGCACTGAAGCAAGCGGATAGTGAAAGCTTTCAGAGCACTGGGCATAACAGGAAAGGCTTGGCATCATTTGAAAGGCAATATTTGCTGTCTGTTGCGCTGAGCAAAGTGTGCTCAGTGTGAGCAGATGCGATCGCGTTCCATCCCAATCCCTTGGCTTTCCATTTAAACTACACCAACTTCCTCCACCTGTTGCTTGGTCAGGCAAGTTGAGCTCAGGTTCGGTTTGAGTTCGCAATGCAGGATTCTATTTATTGAATTTCGCTGAGGCAAGCCAAGCAACGCCTGGCGGAACTGCAGGTCCAGAAAATTTTCTGACTAAGCGAATCTGGCCACACCGAATCAATATTTGACCTGACAGGTTGGGGAGGCGGCAGAAGAGATAAACCAGCTGAGCTGTTTGCCCACCCCCTCAGCTGCAACTGCTTCCTATCCTGCCGAATGACACCTGTGTGGATAGAACAGATAGAACAGATAGAACGCTGTGTGGATAGAACAGGTGTAACAGATAGAACACTGTGTGGATAGAACACGAATAGAATAAAGATAGAACACAGATAAAACAAAGACAGAACACAGATAGAACACAGAAAGAACACAGATAGAACACAGATATAGAACACAGATAGAACACAGATATAGAACACAGATATAGAACACAGATAGAACACAGATAGAACATAGATAGAACACAGATAGAACATAGATAGAATACAGATATAATACAGATAGAACACAGATAGAACACAGATATAATACAGATAGAACACAGATAGAACACAGATAGAACACAGATAGAACACAGATAGAACACAGATAGAACACAGATAGAACACAGATAGAACACAGATAGAACTCAGATAGAACTCAGATAAAACTCAGATAAAACGAATTTAGAACACAGTACAGATTTAAAATCCGTCAGACTGCTTCTAAACTGCGATATTTTATTAGCCAGAACAGGATATTTGAGACTGTCTGCAGTAATTAGTTGCCGCGTGATCTGTTCTCCACAGCAACTCATTTCTGGTTTGTGTCTCTCATGTTCGCTGGGAACTTCTTACTGTTCAGCCTTGGTTTGTTTCTTCCCCCTAAACTAATTATGCTGTGACAGTTGACAGCTGACTGTCTCTGGAAACTTAATTTTAGGCCAGCCCGCTGATCAAGGACTTGCGCGATCTGTTCCAGCTGGTGAAGCAGAGACGAGACGAGCAGAGGGCTGAGGTAAGATAGACAGACAGACAGACAGACAGACAGACAGACAGACAGACAGACAGACAGACAGACAGACAGACAGACAGACAGACAGACAGACAGACAGACAGACAGACAGACAGACAGACAGACAGACAGACAGACAGACAGACAGACAGACAGACAGACAGACAGACAGACAGACAGACAGACAGACAGACAGACAGACAGACAGACAGACAGACAGACAGACAGACAGACAGACAGACAGACAGACAGACAGACAGACAGACAGACAGACAGACAGACAGACAGACAGACAGACAGACAGACAGACAGACAGACAGACAGACAGACAGACAGACAGACAGACAGACAGACAGACAGACAGACAGACAGACAGACAGACAGACAGACAGACAGACAGACAGACAGACAGACAGACAGACAGACAGACAGATTCCAACCCTTTCCCAGACGCCGGTCCCAACTGCACCGTCCCAGCCGGCCAGAGCAGAAGTGGCGGCCGAGACCCAGAGCCAGGAACAGCAGTCGGCGGCAGCGTCGCTAAAGTCGGAGCAGTCGGCGGCGCCGTCTTCGCCGGACCTGCTGGACATTCGGCAGCAGCCGATACGACAGTCGGCCGTCTCCTCGTCCCTGGGCTCGCTGAACGAGTTGAGCGAACTTTTCAGCTCGCAGGCGTCGCTTGCCAGCAGCGGCGTCGGCGGTGACGGCGGCATCTGCGGTGGCGTCGTGTCGTTCGACCCGTGGGCTTCGCAGCTGCTGCCGCCGCCGCCAGTGCAGATGGCCCGCCAGCTGAGCCAGCCCCACCCAGCGCCAGCCGTCCAGCTGCCAGGCGAGCCGCTTTTCCGCAAGGCCAGCCATCCGAGCGTGCTCGAACAGCGTCGCCTAAGTAACAGTGTCTATGGCAACAACGGCTACCAAGGCAACAGCAAGAGGCCGAGCGATCCGGGCGCTCAGTTGGCCTTCTTGCCACCGGATTATTACCAACGGCTGCAGCAGGCGGAGTACTTTTATCACCTCCAGCAGCAGCAGCAAGCCTTGGCCCCTGGCCAGTACCACCCGCTGAACCTGTACCAGCAGCAGCAGCAGCAGCTCCTGTACCAGCCAGCTCAGGCAGCTCCGGCCTGGCCCGAGCAGCCCCTGCTGCCACCAACCAGGGGCACCCAGCTGATCGAAGGTGAATTCGTCAGCGTGTTCGATAGGCCGCCGGAGCTCGAACAGCAGAAGCAGAAGCAGTGAATTTATTAATTGGAGTAGTCATGCAGCCAGAGTTTCAACACGAGATATCCTGGCGCCTGCATTCGGCTCAGCTGCGCGCGGTTGAAACTTGCTACTGTGAAATATTACCTTGTTGCTATGCTACCAAACCTTGTAACTAGGCAATCAAACCTTGTTGCTATGCAATCAAATCCCGTTACTATGCAACCAGCTCCAATTATTAGGCAACCAAACCTTGTTGCTATTTCGTCAACCCCTGTTACTAGGCAACCAAACCTTGTTGCTATGCTACCAAACCCTGTTACTAGGCAACCAAACCTTGTTGCTATGCTACCAAACCCTGTTACTAGGCAACCAAACCTTGTTGCTGTGCCACCAAACCTTGTTACTAGGCAACCAAACCTTGTTGCTATGCCACCAAACAGTGTTACTAGGTAACCAAACTTTGTTGTTATGCCATCAAACCCTGTTACTAGGCAACCATATCTTGTTGCTGTGCTATCAAATCCTGTTACTAGGCAACCATACCTTGTTGCTATCCATCAAACCCTGTTACTAGGCAACCAAAGCTGCGTTGTTAATCACGCAGAATTCTACATGTATCAGTAGGCATGCTAATAATTTTATTCCACTCAACCCAGTTATAATCAATCAAATACAGCCACATTTCCAAAAGGCGAGTAACAGTTTCCCATGTTGCTATGGGCTAAAATTATACAATAATCCATCACTAATTAATCCGTCATCAACCGCCTGCTAAGCACTATTGGTACAAATAAATATCGACTAATGCGATTCTAAACCTGTCATTAGACGGCATATACCTTTCTACGAGTATACGGCTTTCACATGGACAGCCGAAGCAGAAGGCCGCGCTGCCCAGTCTTTGCTGCCTGCAATAAAACGAAGCTCAGAACCGCGTGCAACTCTGCAAGCTGGAAAATCAATGCTGAGAAACATCACGATCGGGCAAATACAAGCCGGAGTTGAATGATAGTCAGAGGGCCTGGCGTGTCTCAAACTTGAGTCTGCTAATCATTGCAGTCTGCCCAAATTGCAGTGGACTCACCTGGCCGTCTATAGGGGCCTAGATTGGGGAAAATCTTCCCTAAAACCCCTCAGAACGCGGCAGGTAATGCATTGCCATTAATGGCACAATTTGACTGAGTGGCTGAGCCTCCGTTCCTCCTCAGCGATTTCCAAAAGCGTGCGTCGGAGTTTTATAGGCCTTTGCTTATCTGCAATGCGATTAAGGATTAACAGTCCCACAGAGAAACAGAAGGGTGACGGAGGATTTCACAAGACCTGGATTATGAAAGTGATGGCTTAGCACTTGTTGCCCATGTGAAAGTTAGGTATTGTGAAAGTGGCATCTCTAGCTCCCCATCTTTCTGCCTCTCTCCCATCTCTGCCTCTCTCCCATCTTTCTGCCTCTCTCCCCATCTCTCTGCCTCTCTCCCATCTCTCTGCCTCTCTCCCATCTCTCTGCCTCTCTCCCATCTCTCTGCCTCTCTCCCATCTCTCTGCCTCTCTCCCATCTCTCTGCCTCTCTCCCATCTCTCTGCCTCTCTCCCATCTCTCTGCCTCTCTCCCATCTCTGCCTCTCTCCCATCTTTCTGCCTCTCTCCCCATCTCTCTGCCTCTCTCCCCATCTCTCTGCCTCTCTCCCCATCTCTCTGCCTCTCTCCCATCTCTCTGCCTCTCTCCCATCTCTCTGCCTCTCTCCCATCTCTCTGCCTCTCTCCCATCTCTCTGCCTCTTTCTGTGTCAAAGTCTCGCCCTCATATTTCTTCCTTTCCTTTCCTCAAATGTGTCATTTCTCGTTAAGTTTTAATTATGAACTAATTTCAAACTGATCTATTGTATTCTAGTCCATACAAAATATTATAGTACTCCCTGACTAGAAGTCCTTGGGCGGCTTACGCCCTCCGCCCCCACCCCGCAACTCGATATCAGCCAGTGCATGCAGCATTAGATCAGCGTGGGACGGCGGTGTTCCCAGCAACTAATCCCTGATATAGGTGCACCCACTGGTTGCTTGGCGCTCAGAAGATAGGGCGAGGCAATAATGAATGCACAGTTCCTATGGTATATCTTCTTCCAATCTCTCAATTAAACCCAGCAGTAATATTGCCTAACCCCCGCTCTCATGCCCGCCGCCGAATCCCATAAAAACTGGCAATCCCCCCAGAGGCCTTGGCAACAGCAAACACAGCTGTATTGTTTTGGAGTTTTGGAGGCTCCGCTGTTTGCGATTATCATAGCAAAGCTGTGCTATGGACTCGTTCTGGCGTACGTGAAAGGGTATTCAAAATTTAATGTTTGCATAACCCAGTACTTCTTTTAACTGCTTTAGTCTCCAACTGACTGCGGCAGATTCTCCCCAACTGACTGCGGCAGATTCTCCCCAACTGACTGCGGCAGATTCTCCCCAACTGACTGCGGCAGATTCTCCCCAACTGACTGCGGCAGATTCTCCCCAACTGACTGCGGCAGATAGCAGATTCTCCCCAACTGACTGTGGCAGATTCTCCCCAACTGACTGCGGCAGATTCTCCCCAACTGACTGCGGCAGATTCTCCCCAACTGACTGCGGCAGATAGCAGATTCTCCCCAACTGACTGTGGCAGATTCTCCCTAACTGACTGCGGCAGATAGCAGATTCTCCCCAACTGACTGTGGCAGATTCTCCCTAACTGACTGCGGCAGATAGCAGATTCTCCCCAACTGACTGCGGCAGATTCTCTTTAACTGACTGCGGCAGATTCTCCCCAACTGACTGCGGCAGATAGTAGATTATCCCCAACTGACTGTGGCAGATTCTCCCCAACTGACTGCGGCAGATTCTCCCCAACTGACTGCGGCAGATTCTCCCCAACTGACTGTGGCAGATTCTCCCCAACTGACTGCGGCAGATTCTCCCCAACTGACTGTGGCAGATTCTCCCCAACTGACTGCGGCAGATTCTCCCCAACTGACTGCGGCAGATTCTCCCCAACTGACTGCGGCAGATTCTCCCCAACTGACTGCAGCAGATTCTCCCCAACTGGTGCCTTTCACGTGACATGCACATCAGCGGAGAGCCAGGTTAATAAGCTTTCACTGGCTCGCTCACAACTGGATATTAGCCTAATTGCCTCGCCTGCAGCACGTGTTTGTCGTCAAATAATACAGAATGCCCATCTCATCTGGCTTTTTTGCCTCTATGCTCAGGGACTTTGTTTCCCTACTGAACACAGCCCCAGTGAAGGCATCTCATCCTCTGGCTGCCATGCGGAACTCTCAGCATCCAATCCATCAGCTGCCGTTCTTGTTTGTCCAGACTCTTCTAGCTAGGGACGTTCCATTTCCTGCGGGAGGAAGCTGCCGAGTTGATGAAGCCGCGACACTGCGAACTCAGGAGTGGGTATGAGGGAGCTATGGCGAGACTCGGCAGCTCCGCCCGCCTGCCAAATTTGGAAAGTGGCGGCGGCGCCTACTTCAATTTTGTTCGACGGATAATATTCATCCGAGCTTGGTCGAACTTTTAAGCTGCCCTCGTTTGGTCAAGGCGTGATGTGTGCGAAAAGGGATGCTAGTGAATTTTTTTGGCTTCATCTGCTGCATTAGAAATGACTAATAATTAGAGTTCTCGAATGCTGACATGCGCGAACTATGCGTGAATGCTGCGTTGCTATGCGTTGCTATGCGTGAATGTTTTGTTGCTATGCGTGAATGTTTCGTTGCTATGCGTGAATGTTTTGTCGCTATTCGTGACTGTTTCGTTTCTATGCGTGAATGTTTCGTTGCTATGCACGAACTTAGCGTTGCTATGCGTGAATTTTTTGTTGCTATGCGTGAATGTTGCGTTGCTATGCGTGAATACTTCGTTGCTATGCACGTATAGGTAACATAGGTATCTAGAAGGACGCGAACGCACCCAATTATTTTAGAAACGAGCTGGGGCCGGTAAGGAAAGTACATTTGTCGTATCGCTATTGCATTTCATACTCTATACAAGAGAACGCATAGCGCTATATTGGGTTTTGCCATAGACAAATTCGATCGACAATGAACCACGTTAGAGAAATCCGATTTCTCTTTTCCTTCCGCCCCCAGGTCATTTCTAAGAAAATCAAATGTACCGTGCTTCTACTTTACTTCAGTTTACACGCGAATGCCCCGTTGCTATGGGTGAGTATCTAAGCCCGAATGCCCCGTTGCTATGGTCGAGTATCTAAGCCCGAATGCCCCGTTGCTATGGTCGAGTATCTAAGCCCGAATGCCCCGTTGCTATGGTCGAGTATCTAAGCCTGAATGCCCCGTTGCTATGGGCGAGTATCTAAGCCCGAATGCCCCGTTGCTATGGTCGAGTATCTAAGCCCGAATGCCCCGTTGCTATGGTCGAGTATCTAAGCCTGAATGCCCCGTTGCTATGGGCGAGTATCTAAGCCCGAATGCCCCGTTGCTATGGGCGAGTATCTAAGCCTGAATGCCCCGTTTATCCGCACGCAATCATTTACTTTAGGGCGGCTTGGCGAGTGAAGAAGCAGTTGCAACTTCCAAGTCTGCGGGCATTTTGTTAACAGACCTGTCGGACAAAAAGCAAGGGGGGCAGGAAAACGCGAATATGGATGAAAGGCATTTTCACTAGGCAGAGCGGTGGCTGTGCGCCCTGTAAAGGTGATCCATATTAGCGTCGCCAAGCATTAGTTTAGACTGCCGTCCGGCATGAACCAGAGATAAACACCGGACAATGGTTCTGTCCAGTGGTACACTGTAAGTTAGGTAGATAATACTACGTACATAATCCTCGTACTTGCTATATAACCCATCAAGTATTTTTGTTCTAGTATTACACGGTAAAATTTTCATTGAGACGAGACCAAGCTTTATAATTTTATTGCCTATTGTCAGTTAATTGGTTGTTTTATTGCATCGCAAAATAATTCAAATTTCAGTTTGTTAAAATGATTGTCTATAGAGAACGGGCGCAGATGTAAAGGAATGCTTAATTTGCTGAGACTAAAGATTCGTTTTAATGATTGTGCATTTTTAAACTGATTTAGCAGGTGCGAGGTCACAATGACAAATTAAAAGACAGTTTTAATCCGCTAAAAGAGTAAGTTCAAAATTAAAAAGTTTAAGAAAAGTGTCTTCAGAGGCGTCTGAGTGATGTCTTTACAGGTGTCTTTAGGCAGCTGGCGAGAGGCGTCCTTACGGAGGGAGAATTACAATTCTCTTTAAATTCATCTCATAAGAAGTCTTTAAAGTTTCTGAAAGTTTTCGAAGCGACATTCGCACAGGCGTCTATAGATGTGTCTGTAGATGTGTCTGTAGATGTGTTTTTAGATGTATCTGTAGATGTGTCTGTAGATGTGTCTGTAGATGTGTCTGTAAATGTGTCTGTAGATGTGTCCGTAGATGTCTGTAGATGTGTCTGTAGATGTGTCTGTAAATGTGTCTGTAGATGTGTCCGTAGATGTGTCTGTAGATGTGTCTGTAGATCTGTCTGCAGATGCCTGTAGATGTGTCTGTAGATGTATCTGTAGATGTGTCTGTAGATGTGCCTGTAGATGTGTCTGCAGATACCTGTAGATGCGTCTGCAGAGGTGTTAAAGAGGTGTCTGAGAGGATGTCTAGAGAGTTGAGAGGCGAAAAATTGCCCATGTCTGATCAGGTGTCAGCCATTCCGGTCCCAGCTCTCCAATTTACACCTGCAGCTCGCAGTTGTTGCTTCTGGATTTGAACTTCGTCCGTCGAGTTGTCGCCCTCAGCGTCCGCGTCTCCATCCCGGCGCCGTCGCCGCAGCCGTTGCCGATTCCGCCGCAGGCGGCCCCGCCGGCGCCGCCAAGCCGTCCCCTGTTAGCCAATGCGCCGCCGCCTCCGCCGCCTCCGCCGACACCGCCTCTGCCGACGCCTCGAGCATCGCCGCCGCCGACAGCGCAGCAGCGACGCAGGAGGTGGCCGGTGGCCCGGCGGAATCGGCGGGAGGCCAGGTTGTACAGCACCGGGTTCAGGCAGTGGTTGGCGTACAGCAAAATTGACAGGCATTGCGCGGTGACGTACAGACCGGCCTGCCCCAGCCCAGCCAGCAGGCTGTGAAAGCAGCTCCTGTGCGCCAGGCACAGGGCCAGACTGCGGTACGGCGCCACGGCGAGAAAGTACACGATGGCCACCATCAGGCTGAAGTACACCACCCGTTTCCGTTCGATGAGGGCGCCGCTGTTCACTCGGCAGGTTGTTCTCGGCGGCTGCTGAGGCCGCTGAGGCCGCCGGTCCTGCAGTTGGATCTCCTCCTCCTGTCGGAAATGATGATGCCGCTGCTGCCGATGCCTGCGATGAGGCTTGTCCTCAGCCTCCTCGCCTCCCAGGCGACGGAATGAGCGGAGAAGTTTGTAGAAGATGGCGGAGTAGAGCAGCACGATGAGCTGCATGGGCAGGTACAGCTCCAGGCAGGTGTTAATAATGTAGAAGGTCTCCGGCGGCAGGCCGAGGATGCTCACCAGCCGCTTGTCCTCATCCGTGGCGTTGGGATTCACCGGCGACTGCGGCATGCCGCACACGTGCGACCAGCGGCCAGCTCCGGAGCTGGAATTGCCTGCCGCTCTGTCTGGGATCGGCAGGTGCTTGGCGTTGGCGCGGATGAAGAACGGCAGCGTGACCAGCAGCGACAGCAGCCAGAGGCCCAGCATGACGGCAGCTCGGAGGCTGGCCCGGCCCAGCAGGGTGGGACCGCGCAGCGGCATCCAGATCACCACCAGGCGCTCTAGGGCGATCACGGCGATGGTCAGGCTGGAGGCCATGGTAAACAGGTGCTCAAATCCGTAAGCCAGCTGGCCTGCGGTTTGTTGTTTCAAGGAGGGTTGGGATGCCTGAGACTGGATTTCTTCTGGCTTCTTATTTTTGGGACTTGCCGTTTACGATTCGGGATTTGGGGTTTAGGGTTTGGGATTTGGGATGTGAGATTTGGGATTTGGGATTTAGGATTTAGATATTGGATTTGGGATTTGAGATTTTGGGGTTGGGATTTGGGATTTGGGGTTTGGGATTTGGGATGTGAGATTGGTGTTTTGGATTTCAATTTGGGGTATGGATTTGGGATTGTGGGTTGGGATGCCTGAGACTGGATTTCTTCTGGCTTCTTATTGTTGAGACTTGCCGTTTACGATTCGGGATTTGGGGTTTAGGGTTTGGGATTTGGGATGTGAGATTTGGGATTGGGGATTTAGGATTTAGATATTGGATTTGGGATTTGAGATTTTGGGGTTCGGATTTGGGATTTGAGGTTTGGGATTTGGGATTTGGGATTTGTGGTTTGGAATTTGAGATTAGGGGTTTTGGATTTGGATTTGGGGTATGGGTTTGGGAGTTGGGATTTGGGATTTGGGATTTGGGATTTGGGATTTGGGATTTGGGATTTGGGATTTGGGATTTGGGATTTGGGATTTGGGATTTGGGATTTGGGATTTGGGATTTGGGATTTGGGATTTGGGATTTGGGATTTGGGATTTGGGATTTGGGATTTGGGATTTGGGATTTGGGGTTTGGAATTTGAGATTTGGTGTTTTGGATTTGGGATTTGCGATTCAGGTTTCGGGTTTGGGATTTCAGATTTGAGGCTTTCAATTCAGGATTTCAGAGTTAGTTGGTTACTCTGGAGTTGGGATTCGAGATTTCGGAGTTGGGACTGGTATTTATGATGTGGGATTCAAAGTTTCGTTGTTAAAGCATGTGGTTGATAATTGATTTAAGATTGTTAATGCTTTTGGAGTTGCACTGAGCAAGCACTCACACAGCAGGTCGGGCTTGTAGACCTCCTTGAACTCCTGCAGGATGCTGTGCGGCACGCAGATCAGCAGGGAGAGGAGGTCGGCAGCGGCCAGGTTCACCAGCAGCGCGTACACCCTGGTGTGAAGCCGCCTAGTGTTCACGATCACGAGTATCACAAGCAGGTTGCCCAGCAGCCCCACCGCCATGATGAGAATCTTGGCGGCGATAATTCCAGCTGTCAGAGCCTGGGCGAGGTGCTTCTGCATCTTTCTAGGAATTGTTTTTGCCGATGGGATTTCAAAGAGTCTGCATGAGAGACCGCCGCTAGCTGTTAGCTACATGTATTTATCGCTTTCTAGCTTTGTTCAGCCCGAATGCGCGGCCCGTCTATTGGCCCTCCCGGGCTTCTCGAGGTGCACCGCGGGGGGGGGGAGGACCAATGCGAAGGGCAATGCAATTCCTTATTAGAACTGATTCCTGATTGCCGGGCAGCCTGGTGTCAGTATCGAATATCCAACTGGATCTGACAGCGGCTGGCTGGCTGCATCTCCATCAGCAAAGGAACAGAAGCAGGCGTCTGCGCAAGTCTCGATAATTTATAATGATGTACTGATGCAAGTGACACCAGTTTCTTTCAAATGATTTCCCAGGGTCGATTTTAATCTTTTGATCTTTTAATCCTCTGGGTATCGTATTGCAAGGCTCATAGCTAGTGCAGTTGAGCTTTGATTGACATTAAATTCGTATTATTAGCTGTGAGTTCATTTGGATTGAAAAATGAAGGACGCTCGGTTCTCTCGTTCTCTTCCTCTCCCATCTAACCTCTCCCCTCTCCTTCTCTTTATTCTCCCCTCTCCCCTCTCTCCCCGCTCTCTCCTATCTCTCCCCTTTTCACCTCTCTCTTCTCTCTCTCCTCTCTCTGTCCTCTCTCCCCTTTTTACCTCTCTTCTCGCTCTCCTCTCTCCTCTCTCCTCTCTCCTCTCTCCTCTCTCCTCTCTCTCCTCTCGATCCTCTCGATCCTCTCTCTCCTGTCTCTCCTCTCTCTTCTCACTCTCCCCTTTTTACCCGCTATCGTCTCTCCCCTGTCTCCTCGTTTCTCTCCCTCTACCCCAACTGTATCCCGCATTCACTTGCAACCAATTCTGGAAAAAGCAACTGTCAAGACAGAATATGTTAAAAAGAAGACGGCGCCAAGAAAAATCTTCCTTGGTCTCCCCCTGATAGAATTGTTTTGGCGCACTACTGCGCACTAGTAGTTAGTCTGGCATTTGTCAAACGTAATTATTTCTTTTTATTCTTTTTATTCAAAATCGAAAACGCAATGAAAACTATCGATCTATATAGTTCTGGCTGGAGTGCTTATCTGATCAGCGACTTTTTGACCGCAATTTCCTCCGGCCAATCGGCTGGGTTTTCCGGCAAGCGGCTGTCGCACTGCAGCAGATTCTTCTTGCAGAAGCGCAGCGTCCTGCCCGGGAATTTGGTGCCGTCCGAGGCGCTGCCGGGGATGTGCAGCACCGCGCCAGTGTTGCGGTAGCGCTGCGCGTAGTCGGCCGCCGAGAACAGCGTGACGCAGCGGCCTTCGAAGCTGAACTTGCAGCCGTTCATGACGAACATGTGCGCACGGATCAGCCAGTTCAGGCGGTGCCGGCGCAGGAAATTGAAGCAGGCGGCCTTGGTGAAGACGTACGAGCAGCCGCGAGGGTTCGGCATCCATTCGACTACGCCCTGCTGGCCGTCGGCGTTCGACGCGCTCTCCAGCATCGGCATCTGCGATAGGCGGAGCGACGGCGAGACAGTCGGCACGGCGGAGGTGGCCACCGTCGGCCGCATGGTGCCCAGGGCGTCGCTGACTGCGTTCCGCTGCTCGATCCACTCCTCCGCGGTGCTTGGATAGACGGCCGGGCTGGGCATCTCGGCCACAATGTCCAGCGCGTCCGACCACAACAGGTCGGCGATGAAATCGGACTTGCGAAAGTGCAGCGGCTTCGATGGCTCGTTGATCCGCCTGACCAGCTCGGCCTGGGACGCGGCGAAGCGCGGATGGTTGAAGTATGGCGACAGGCCGCCGTGGCAGCAGAAGATCTCGCCGTTGACCACCGCGCACACGGGCAAGTAGCAGAAGGTCTCGTTGAAGTAGTTGCTGAGGTTCTGCCCGGCTGTCAGGCCGAATGTAGCGATGAGCTCGTCCTCGAAGTTGAAGTACCGATAGATCCGCCGGTCCTCGTGGTTGCCGCGCAGCACAAACACGTGGCGGGGGTGCAGCGCCTTGAGCAGCAGCAAGTAGAGCACAGTCTCCAGCGACAGCGGTCCCCGGTCGACATAATCGCCGAGGAACAAGTACGATCGAGCGGGCGGCCGGCCCAGCACTTCGATCAGCTTCACTAGCGAGTGGAATTCGCCGTGCAGATCTCCGAACATCACGATGGGGCCGGCCAGCTGCAGGCAGTTGGGCTCGGCCAGCAGCACGGACTTGGCCGTGGCCAGTGCGCCAGCAATCAGCTGGACGGTGAAGTCAGACGGCAGGCAGCGCTGCTGGAGTCCGGCATTGTGCAGCCGGCTGAACAGGCCGGCCACCGTCTCCGGCGGGTCGCTGTTGCCCGCGTTGCTGTCCGACTGCAGCGGCGGCTGCTGCTCGGGGAGTCGTTCGGAGGAGGCGCTGGCTGTGTCCTCGTCCTCCTCCGAGTCGACCAGTCGCCATTCGTTCACCTCGTCGCTGAGTAGGGCGGCGTCCGCGCTGGCCGGTTTCGGGCTGGACTGGCCTGGTGGCATTGCTTCTTCGGCCGGCTTCTTCCTTGTTTTCCCAAACTGCTTTCGGCTGGATTAGTTTTTTTGCTGCATCCATTGCTTCTTTCCTCTCTATCCTCTTTTGTAGCTATAATTGAGAGAGGCACCGTCTCGGCCATAGACATAGTCGCGGACTCGAACGGCCTGATTTTGAAGGCGTTCCAATTTTAGGAATTCCAACTGGCAATCCTCGACCCCCCGCTGGGAAGGGTCCGAAGGAAGGAATCGCTTTTTTAATGAGCCTTGATTTATCAGCAACGCACCCATGGCCTCGCAAGCAATCTCTCCTAGAAACATTACGTTCATCGTAACCATAACCCTGAGGGGGTCCTTAGACCAGCGGTCTAGCGCAGGCTCTGGTGTGCCAGCGACCCAGGCTCGATTCCAAGTGCAGTCACATTAATTTGGGGCTGAATTGGAATCTCGGCTTGGCTCTGCTCGTGCAATTAACGGCCTTGAGAGCCAACCCCCCAAGGCGCAGTGAAGTGTACATGCCTAACGATAAATACAGCTAGGGCCGCTGTACACTCCTGTGTGAGTGTGTGCCTGCGTACGTATCCGTGCGCTTGTGTACCTGCTCAGGGGAGTCGGCGGAATGGGCAGTAATGCCTCTCGCCGGTTGTGTGCCTATGTCGCTTAAAGTGCGCCAGGGTGCACACAACCCCCCTGCCTCTATAATAAAAAATAAAAAAACCATAACCCCCTAACCCTAACCCTAACCGTAACTCTTCCCTTGGCATCTCAGCATTCCACATAGATCAAAGGCTAATTTTGAGCTAGGGAAATTTAATAAAAACTGATGAAATGCGAGCTAATATTGACCATCTACGCAATTAAGTCAGCATTTTTGGGAGCGTGTTTACAAGAAAAAGTCTGCCATCCATTAGTACTTTGGGATTTTATCCCAAGTAAGCTGCTCAATTAGTGTCAATTAGTCCCTATGATAAGCTGTCTTTGAGGCTGGATAAGGCGGAATTAATTTGCTACTCATGCGTGCCGCCTCTGACTTCTGCTCACACACACACACACACACGCACACACACACACACACACACACACACACACACACACACACACACACACACACACACACACACTCTCTCTCTCTCTCTCTCTCTCTCTTTATCTCTATCTCTCTCTCTCTCTCTCTCTCTCTCTCTCTCTCTCTCTCTCTCTCTCATCTCTTCCTTTCTCTCTCTCTCTTCTCCTTTTCTCCTTTTCTTCCTTCACTCTCCCTCCCCTCTCCTCATTTCCTCCTCTCCCCCTCTCCCCCTGTCTCCCTCTCTGCCTCTCCCGCTGTCTCCCTCTCTCCCTCTCTCCACTCTTCCCTTGTCTCCCTCTCCCCTGTCTCCCTCTCTTCCTTTCTTCTACCCTTTAACGTTCTCTCCTGCTCAAAGGTTACCTGCAGTCACCCAGTATCAGATGCTGCAGATGCTGTCATTCCAGTTGCATCAGACAGGTGTCCTGACTATCTGCCTGTCCGTCACTCTCAGTAATAGATACGGGCGTCACGGCTTTTTACAGAGTAGCTTAGCCAGGAGATTAGCGGGAATCCGCGGCTTTGAAGGTGGATAAAACAGACGATGAGGTAAACAGCCTCCTGTGATGAATCCTCATAATATCAATCAAACCTGTGATTGCAAGCCGCTTCGGATTTTGCTGCTTTTTTCAAGAGAGCGGGGTGCCATTGCTTGCTGCTTATTTAACTGCGTCATAAATTATTTCATAATTACGCTCGTACTTAATGACCTTCCGAATTCCAGGCCTACAAGCTCGGGTTAGGAAGCTTCCAGCTTGTAGAATTTCGGGTTTAGGAAGCTTCCGGCTTATAGAATTTCGGGTTTAGGAAGCTTCCGGCTTATAGAATTTCGGGTTTAGGAAGCTTCCGGCTTGTAGAATTTCGGGTTTAGGAAGCTTCCGGCTTATAGAATTTCGGGTTTAGGAAGCTTCCGGCTTATAGAATTTCGGGTTTAGGAAACCTCAGGCTTATAGAATTTCGGGTTTAGGAAGCTTCCGGCTTAGGGGGGCGGTAGCGCAGCTGCTCTGGTGTGCCAGCGACCCAGGCTCGATTCCAAGTGCAGTCACATTAATTTGGGGCTGAATTGGAATCTCGGCTTGGCTCTGCTCGTGCAATTAAAGGCCTTGAGAGCCAACCCCCAAGGCGCAGTGAAGTGTACATGCCTAACGATAATATAAAGTTAGGGCCGCTGTACACTCCTGTGTGAGTGTGTGCCTGCGTACGTATCCGCGCGCTTGTATGCCTGCTCAGGGGAGTCGGCGGAATGGGCAGTAATGCCTCTCGCCGGTTGTGATGTCGCTTAAAGTGCGCCAGGGTGCACACAACCCCCCTGCCTCTAATAAAAAGCTTCCGGCTTGTAGAATTTCGGGTTTAGGAAGCTTCAGGCTTGTAGAATTTCGGGTTTAGGAAGCTTCCGGCTTGTAGAATTTCGGGTTTAGGAAGCTTCAGGCTTATAGAATTTCGGGTTTAGGAAGCTTCCGGCTTATAGAATTTCGGGTTTAGGAAGCTTCAGGCTTATAGATGTTTCGATTGATTAAATCTCTTGATTTTAATTCGATAATTGGTTCAGAAGGTTTATTAATTTTTTTAATTAAAATTCTGAATTTAATTTAAAAATTTGCTATTTATCGAAGTCACGCAGACAGGCAGTCAGGAATCCCTACATGACGATTATAACATTAAATTAATTTCCGACTGATGACCTGTTGGTTATTGGGATTAGCCGGAATGAGACCTGCCAACTCGCGTCTGTGTGCGTGACCTACACAGGTAAGTTTGGCCAGATAGGAATATTAATGGCAGCCAGAAAACTCTGAATTTTTGTTTACACCGCATTAGATCGTGTGTAAGCATGGTTTGATATGGAGTTTGTCAGTTGCATTTAAGTATTGCTTTTTTATGATGCCTTTGTACAACCGGCTGTTCTTACAGATGCTGTAACTGGAACTCATTGCAGATATTACAGATGCTGTAACTGGAACTCATTGCAGATATTACAGATGCTGTAACTGGAACTCATTGCAGATATTACAGATGCTGTAACTGGAACTCATTGCAGATGTTACAGATGCTGTAGCTGGAACTCATTGCAGGTATTACAGATGCTGTAGCTGGAACTCACAGCAATTATTACAGATGCTGTAACTGGAACTCATTGCAGATATTACAGATGCTGTAGCTGGAACTCACAGCAATTATTACAGATGCTGTAACTGGAACTCATTGCAGATATTACAGATGCTGTAACTGGAACTCCTTGCAGATATTACAGATGCTGTAACTGGAACTCATTGCAGATATTACATATGCTGTAACTGGAACTCATTGCATATAATACAGATGCTGTAACTGGAACTCATTGCAGATATTACAGATGCTGTACCTGGAACTCATTGCAGGTATTACAGATGCTGTAACTGGAACTCATTGCAGATATTACAGATGCTGTAACTGGAACTCATTGCAGATATTACAGATGCTGTAACTGGAACTCATTGCAGATATTACAGATGCTGTAGCTGGAACTCATTGCAGATATTACAGATGCTGTAACTGGAACTCCTTGCAGATATTACAGATGCTGTAGCTGGAACTCATTGAAGATATTACAGATGCTGTAACTAGAACTCATTGCATATATTACAGGTGCTGTAACTGGCACTCGCTACAATCACTACAGGTGCTGTAACTGGCACTCGCTACAATCACTACAGGTGCTGTAACTGGCACTCGCTACAATCACTACAGGTGCTGTAACTGGCACTCGCTACAATCACTACAGGTGCTGTAACTGGCACTCGCTACAATCACTACAGGTGCTGTAACTGGCACTCGCTACAATCACTACAGGTGCTGTAACTGGCACTCGCTACAATCACTACAGGTGCTGTAACTGGCACTCGCTACAATCACTACAGGTGCTGTAACTGGCACTCGCTACAATCACTACAGGTGCTGTAACTGGCACTCACTACAATCACTACAGGTGCTGTAACTGGCACTCACTACAATCACTACAGGTACTGCAGCTGCATGCAGCTCAAACAGGAGACGAGGCATTTCGAATTCTCGGCCCGGTTCGTCTCCTAACCCCAATCTGCGGGCAGCAGCAGCAATAATGTATTCATTTTTCTTTAAGCTCTCTCCCCATTTTCTTTTTTCAAGCCTGAAAGCTTTGAGTAAGGGGGGGGGGTTGTGTAGGGCAGCTTTCGGCCCGCCAGTTTTTTTCGATTTGTACATCCGTTTACGTCTGACCAGGGGGTTGCTATGATGGATAAAAACTAACCAAATACATCATCGCCCGTCCGTTTGGAATTAGCGATGTACTCTCCCGACTGATGAGGGAGTTGTGAGCAGTGTGGGAGAGAGAGAGAGGGCAAGAAAGGCCTTTGATTGGTCAGCGCGGCTCCTAATCCTCTCTCCCTCTCTCTCTCTCTCCCCTATCCCGCCCTCAGTCTCTCCCGAACTGTCCCGTGTATTTAACCGCAATGGCGAGGATATAGGCAGGGAAGACAGGGGCTGGGCTGGGGGGGGGGGTTGAGAGATGGAGAATAAACTACAGGGGCAGACTTTGTTGCTATGACTGATGAACTGAGAGGCGGACAGGAGGGCTTGAAGGGAGGGCAGAGGGGAAGGCAGACAGCTGGGCTCAGCAAATCTCGCTGAGACGATGGCGGAGTGGGTTAGGAAGGAGAGCCGAAGGCGAGCAGGGCAGAGGCAAGCAGGGGGTGTCAGCATAGGGATAAGGACAGGGCAGGCAGCTGCGGAGCCCTGGCTGCGTTCGGTCTCTCTCTCTCTCTCTCTCTCTCGCTGTCGCTAAGAGCCAGGGGGTGACCGGTGTCAAGCAGAAACAGGAGCAGCTTCTTTGAGCTAGAAGCAGCAGACGAAGATCTGTGCGCGGTGCCACGTGGTGACGCAGGTAGCTGAGAGCGGAGTTTGAGTTGGCTACTCAGGTGAGGCATGCTTGTGCTCGAGACTCTAAGCCTTGGGCTAGACCAGGAATTCTTATTTTGACGGGTTGCCATTTTGTTTTTATGGAGTGCCATTTGTTGACGGGGTGCCATTTGTTGAGGCAATGCCATTTGTTGAGGCAATGTCATTTGTTGAGGGAATGCCAGTTGTTGAGGGAATGCCATTTGTTGAGGGAATGCCATTTGTTGAGGCAATGCCAGTTGTTGAGGGAATGCCAGTTGTTGAGGGAATGCCAGTTGTTGATGCAATGCCATTTGTTGAGGGAATACCATGTGTTAAGGGAATGTCAGTTGTTGAGGCAATGCCATTTGTTGAGGGAATGCCATTTGTTGAGGCAATGCCAGTTGTTGAGGCAATGCCATTTGTTGAGGGAATGCCAGTTGTTGATGCAATGCCATTTGTTGAGGGAATACCATGTGTTAAGGGAATGTCAGTTGTTGAGGCAATGCCATTTGTTGAGGGAATACCATGTGTTAAGGGAATGCCAGTTGTTGAGGCAATGCCATTTGTTGAGGAAATGCCATTTGTTGAGGGAATGCCATTTGTTGAGGAAATGCCATTTGTTGAGGGAATGCCAGTTGTTCAGGCAATGCCATTTGTTGAGGGACTGCCATTTGTTGAGGAAATGCCATTTGTTGAGGGAATGCCAGTTGTTGAGGAAATGCCATTTGTTGAGGGAATGCCTGTTGTTGAGGGATTGCCAGTTGTTGAGGGAATGCCAGTTGTTGAGGGAATGCCATTTGTTGAGGGAATGCCATTTGTTCAAGGGGTGCCATTTTATTTGAGGGGTCGCCATTTGTTGAAGGGGTGTCATTTTTAATTTATCTGGGGGAAGGAAGCCAAAGCTGCTTTAGGGAAGGAGCCCTACGAGCTATAAATTTTTACTTGGGGGAGAGGGCCATCCATCTTCTCCAAAAAATGAATCCAGACAAAATGAATCTCCGTAGATGATGCTGGGACGAGGCTGAGCTCATCTTCTCTCATTTTTTCATCATTTTGGTACCCGAGAGCGCTGCTCAAATCGGCTCAACATCGTCCCATTCCTACCTTCCAGGTGCCAATTATAATTATTTTGAACAACTGAACTGCTACTCGGCAGCAATGCAACTCGCCGGCTGTCTGTCTCTGACGGTCCTGGCCGCTGCCCTGCTGCTGGTCCAGGCTGACCGGTCCAGTGAGTTGGGGGTGGGGACAGGGGTTTTGACAGGGGTGGGGACAGGGGTGGGGACAGGGGTGGGGACAGGGGTGGGGACAGGGGTGGGGACAGGGGTGGGGACAGGGGTGGGGACAGGGGTGGGGACAGGGGTGGGGACAGGGGTGGGGACAGGGGTGGGGACAGGGGTGGGGACAGGGGTGGGGACAGGGGTGGGGACAGGGGTGGGGACAGGGGTGGGGACAGGGGTGGGGACAGGGGTGGGGACAGGGGTGGGGACAGGGGTGGGACAGGGAAAGGGTGGGGACAGGGGTGGGACAGGGGTGGGGACAGGGGTGGGGACAGGGGTGGGGACAGGGGTGGGGACAGGGGTGGGACAGGGGTGGGGACAGGGATGTGGACAGGGGTGAGGATAGGGTTGGGCATAGGGGGTGCAAGGGTGGGGATAGGGGTGGGGACAGGTGTGGGGACAGGGGTGGGGACAGGGGTGGGACAGGGGTGGGGACAGTGGTGGGGACAGTGGTGGGGACAGGTGTGGGGACAGGTTTGGGACAGGGGTGGGGACAGGGGTGGGGACAGGTGTGGGGACAGGGGTGGGGACAGGTGTGGGGACAGGGGTGGGGACAGGGGTGGGGACAGGGAATGGGCTTACTTAAGTGAGTTGAAAAAAGTGTAGCCCCAGTTTTATTAGAATTTTCATAGACTAAACCCGCAAGTACTCGTAATAATGTAAATACTGTACCTATAATTTTTATCCCCTCGTTACCAGGCTGCGCTTTTCACAGAGAAGTTTTCTTAATTAGTTCAGTGAGGAAAATTTTCCTCCCCAAACAAGGACAGGAAAGTAATGTTTACGGTGGAAGGCAGCCGTTTGCACTTCTAAATTGCCTGCTTTGTCTGAATCTGAAGAGGGGGCGGGCGGTCGATAGCGCTTCGCTCCGAGCTAATTAGTTCTCTTTGAGGTTTCGCCAAAAGCATTACCGCGCCTCCCGCTCGTAGTACCAGCATTTAGCGGTTCGTGAGGGAACACCGAGGAAGCCTTGAAATAAGTTAAATGCGGGTATCTTCAGTTGATGAGATCGTTGTTGACTTAAAAATCAGGACATGCAGGGTTTCTGCTCTGGTCTGCTTTGATCATTGATCATTGATTGATCATGACTCACTGCTCATTGATTGATCATGACTCACTGCTCATTGATTGATCATGACTCACTGCTCATTGATTGATCATGACTCACTGATCATTGATTGATCATGACTCACTGCTCATTGATTTATTGATCATGGCTCACTGCTCATTGATTGATCATGACTCACTGCTCATTGATTGATCATGTCAAATTGCTCATTAATCATGTCACACTGCTCATTGATCATGTCAAATTGCTCATTAATCATGTCACACTGCTCATTGATCATGTCAAATTGCTCATTGATCATGTCACACTGCTCATTGATCATGTCAAATTGCTCATTGATCATGTCACACTGCTCATTGATCATGTCAAACTGCTCATTGATCATGTCACACTGCTCATTGATCATGTCGCACTGCTCATTTTCTTCTCCCAGCAAATTAATGACTTATGAGCATAGCTTTTTAAAAATAAAACCTTACTGAACCCTCGCATGAACTATAGAAACTATGATGATGGGCTGGGGTAACCCAATACACTTCACGAATAAAATTAAAAGTACATCACAAACTGACATCTGCTCCGATCGCTAACATGAATGCGCAGGCAGTCTGGAGGATGAGCTGGAGTCCAGCCTATCAAAGCCCGAGCTGTCTGGCGAGCAGCAGCTCAAGGCTGCGGCGGCCGCGGCTGCAGCGGCGAAGGCTTCTGGAAGCAAGACTGCACAGCAGAACCGGGATGAAAAGCAGGAGCTGGCAAAGCACCACGAAGCGGCAATGCAGCACGCCAAGCAGCAGCAGCAGCCTAAGGAGCGATACGAGACTGGGCCAAGCCGTCAGGACCTGAAGGAGATGTTCCACCACCTGCTGGAGTCCATGACAGAGGCCGAGAGGAAGTCTCTGACTCTCCGTCTGGGCAAGGCGAGCGTTAAGCGGACTTTCAGCCAGATGAAGGACGAAGTCCGGGCCATGCCGGGTAAGCGTTCAGGGGTTCATGTTTTGGGAGAGCGGGAGTCTGGGAGATCGGGAGTCTGGGAGAGGGGCAGTCTGGGAGAGCGGCAGTCTGGGAGAGCGGCAGTCTGGGAGAGCGGCAGTCTGGGAGAGCGGCAGTCTGGGAGAGCGGCAGTCTGGGGTGAGAGTCTGAGAGAGCGGCAGTCTGGGAGAGCGGCAGTCTGGGAGAGGGGCAGTCTGGGAGAGTGGCAGTCTGGGAGAGGGGCAGTCTGGGAGAGCGGCAGTCTGGGAGAGCGGCAGTCTGGGAGAGCGGCAGTCTGGGAGAGGGGCAGTCTGGGAGAGGGGCAGTCTGGGTGAGAGTCTGAGAGAGCGGCAGTCTGGGAGAGCGGCAGTCTGGGAGAGTGGCAGTCTAGGAGAGCGGCAGTCTGGGAGAGCGGCAGTCTGGGGTGAGAGTCTGAGAGAGTGGCAGTCTGGAAGAGCGGCAGTCTGGGAGAGTGGCAGTCTGGGAGAGGGGCAGTCTGGGAGAGCGGCAGTCTGGGAGAGGGGCAGTCTGGGAGAGCGGCAGTCTGGGAGAGGGGCAGTCTGGGAGAGCGGCAGTCTGGGGTGAGAGTCTGAGAGAGCGGCAGTCTGGGAGAGCGGCAGTCTGGGAGAGCGGCAGTCTGGGAGAGCGGCAGTCTGGGAGAGTGGCAGTCTAGGAGAGCGGCAGTCTGGGAGAGCGGCAGTCTGGGGTGAGAGTCTGAGAGAGTGGCAGTCTGGGAGAGGGGCAGTCTGGGAGAGCGGCAGTCTGGGAGAGCGGCAGTCTGGGAGAGCGGCAGTCTGGGAGAGGGGCAGTCTGGGAGAGGGGCAGTCTGGGTGAGAGTCTGAGAGAGCGGCAGTCTGGGAGAGCGTCAGTCTGGGAGAGTGGCAGTCTAGGAGAGCGGCAGTCTGGGAGAGCGGCAGTCTGGGGTGAGAGTCTGAGAGAGTGGCAGTCTGGAAGAGCGGCAGTCTGGGAGCGGGGCAGTCTGGGAGAGGGGCAGTCTGGGAGAGCGGCAGTCTGGGAGAGCGGCAGTCTGGGGTGAGAGTCTGAGAGAGCGGCAGTCTGGGAGAGCGGCAGTCTGGGAGAGTGGCAGTCTAGGAGAGCGGCAGTCTGGGAGAGCGGCAGTCTGGGGTGAGAGTCTGAGAGAGTGGCAGTCTGGAAGAGCGGCAGTCTGGGAGAGGGGCAGTCTGGGAGAGGGGCAGTCTGGGAGAGGGGCAGTCTGGGTGAGAGTCTGAGAGAGCGGCAGTCTGGGAGAGGGGCAGTCTGGGAGCGGGGCAGTCTGGGAGAGGGGCAGTCTGGGAGAGCGGCAGTCTGGGAGAGCGGCAGTCTGGGGTGAGAGTCTGAGAGAGCGGCAGTCTGGGAGAGTGGCAGTCTAGGAGAGCGGCAGTCTGGGAGAGCGGCAGTCTGGGGTGAGAGTCTGAGAGAGTGGCAGTCTGGAAGAGCGGCAGTCTGGGAGAGGGGCAGTCTGGGAGAGGGGCAGTCTGGGAGAGGGGCAGTCTGGGTGAGAGTCTGAGAGAGCGGCAGTCTGGGAGAGGGGCAGTCTGGGAGATTGGGAGTCTGGGAGATCGGGAGTCTGGGAGATCGGGAGTCTGGGAGAGCGGCAGTCTGGGAGAGGGGCAGTCTGGGAGAGGGGCAGTCTGGGTGAGAGTCTGAGAGAGCGGCAGTCTGGGAGAGCGGCAGTCTGGGAGAGTGGCAGTCTGGGAGAGCGGCAGTCTGGGAGAGCGGCAGTCTGGGGTGAGAGTCTGAGAGAGTGGCAGTCTGGAAGAGCGGCAGTCTGGGAGAGGGGCAGTCTGGGAGAGGGGCAGTCTGGAAGAGCGGGAGTCTGGGAGATCGGGAGCCTGGGAGAGTGAGAGTCTGGGAGATCGGGAATCTGGGAGATCGGGAGTCTGGGAGAGTGAGAGTCTCGGAGAGTGAGAGTCTGGGAGAATGAGAGTCTGGGAAAGTGAGAGTCTGGGAGAGTGGGATTCTGGGAGAGTGGGATTCTGGGGTGAGAGTCTCGGAGAGTGGGAGTCTGGGGGTGAGAGTCTCGGAGAGTGGGAGTCTGGAGGGTGAGAGTCTCGGAGAGTGGGAGTCTGGAGGTTGAGAATCTCGGAGAGTGGGAGTCTGGGGTGAGAGTCTCGGAGAGTGGGAGTCTGGGGGTGAGAATCTCGGAGAGTGGGAGTCTGGGGGTGAGAGTCTCGGAGAGTGGGAGTGAGACATCCATACGTAGGAATACATAGGCAGAGGAGTTGCTCAAATCTGAGTATCCAGGGCAAAATTCATGTCTAACGATCTGTCTTTTTGTGTGCCGACCAGTTTACGATAAATAGTACAGAATATTGGGCTGTGGACGCATATTAATAAGTGTAAAATCAAATGTACTTAAAGGCAGGAGCTTGTACACAAAGATGAAATCGCTGTGTCAAATGTGGAAAGGGACCGAAACTGGCCATTTCGGATCATCCCCAATCCTGTTTGCTACTCTGCTTTGCTCCCACTTCTCTCTTCCCTTTCAATCCATCGCTCCCCACTGCCTGGATGCCACTGAAATCCTGAGTTGAGCGTCGTGGGCTTCCTGTTCCTGGCCTGTCCCATCTCCTTCCTGTTTCCTCTTTCTCATTGCAGAGCTGATTGATGCTTAAGCTTAAGCCATGGAGTGCTTAGAGACAGAAACTGGAGAGGTGAAGTGCGGGATTAAGCCACGGAGTTCTAGAGACAGAAACTGGAGAGGTGAAGTGCGGGATTAAGCCATGGAGTTCTAGAGACAGAAACTGGAGAGGTGAACTGCAGGATTAAGCCATGGAGTTCTAGAGACAGAAACTGGAGAGGTGAACTGCAGGATGTAGCCGCGGAGTTCTAGAGACAGAAACTGGAGAGGTGAACTGCGGGATTAAGCCACGGAGTTCTAGAGACAGAAACTGGAGAGGTGAACTGCAGGATGTAGCCGCGGAGTTCTAGAGACAGAAACTGGAGAGGTGAACTGCAGGATGTAGCCACGGAGTTCTAGAGACAGAAACTGGAGAGGTGAACTGCAGGATGTAGCCGCGGAGTTCTAGAGACAGAAACTGGAGAGGTGAACTGCAGGATGTAGCCGCGGAGTTCTAACACCCAAAGTATGGAGGGAATTCAGCCCAAATCCTTTTAATTTTTGACAACTGCAGAAGAATTCCGGGAGCGCAAAATGTGGGGGATTCATGAAGTCGGGAAAACTGAGGGGCTGTCGGAAAAGCCGTGATCGAGCTCCAGATGGCGGTGAATTTGATGGGGCATCTTTTTTCATCCAGGGCTGCCCATCTGCTCCAGTGTTGCCGCATATTTGCATTTGTGCACCCCCCCCCCTATACCTAATGTGTCTGGCCTGAGTTGGGAAGAGATGCTGGGAGAGAAATGTGTGCAATTGTGACAGATGAAGATGCAGAACTCCTCTTGTCTGGCTTAGTAAGATTTTCTGTTGGTTTAGTATTAGTGGAGTGAGAGTGTGACAATTTGTAATAAAGAGTGACATTTTGTAATAAAGAGTGATATTTTGTAATAAAGAGTGACATTTTGTATTAAAGAGTGACATTCCGTAATAAAGAGTGACATTCCGTAATAAAGAGTGACATTCCGTAATAAAGAGTGACATTCCGTAATAAAGAGTGACATTCCGTAATAAAGAGTGACATTCTGTTATAAAGAGTGACATTCCGTAATAAAGAGTGACATTCCGTAATAAAGAGTGACATTCCGTAATAAAGAGTGACATTCTGTTATAAAGAGTGATATTCCTTAATAAAGAGTGACATTCTGTTATAAAGAGTGACATTCCGTAATAAAGAGTGACATTCCGTAATAAAGAGTGACATTCTGTTATAAAGAGTGACATTCCGTAATAAAGAGTGACATTCTGTTATAAAGAGTGACATTCCGTAATAAAGAGTGACATTCCGTAATAAAGAGTGACATTCTGTTATAAAGAGTGACATTCCGTAATAAAGAGTGACATTCCGTAATAAAGAGTGACATTCTGTTATAAAGAGTGACATTCCGTAATAAAGAGTGACATTCCGTAATAAAGAGTGACATTCTGTTATAAAGAGTGACATTCCGTAATAAAGAGTGACATTCCGTAATAAAGAGTGACATTCTGTTATAAAGAGTGACATTCCGTAATAAAGAGTGACATTCCGTAATAAAGAGTGACATTCCTTAATAAAGAGTGACATTCTGTAATAAAGAGTGACATTCCTTAATAAAGAGTGACATTCCGTAATAAAGAGTGACATTCTGTAATAAAGAGTGACATTCTGTAATAAAGAGTGACATTCTGTAATAGAGTGACATTGTACGAGTAATACATTGTACGAGTGACATTCTATAAAAGCAAAGTGAGCCAGTGCCATTCTGCAGATGAAGAACATTATTTTTTAAAGAGATGCTTCATCTTTTTGAGGCGATTCTCCCGAGCATAAGTGCAGGAAGTACAGAAACTAAACCCCTTTGTCAGTTTTCTAGACAATAAAAATGAAATATCCCTAACCAGGGTAGCAACCAGTCAGCTGCACGCTTGAACAGGTTTCTCTTCTCTCAGTTGACTGAAAGTAAAAACCCTGCTCAAATGCCTCTAGGAGCAGGTTAGGATTTTTCAAAACAAGCCATTTTCATCATGCGGCATTTTGACAATCCGACCCTGACGTTTTTTGTAGCTCAAAGCTGCTCGACTGTCACGTAAATTGCAAAGCTCGCTTCACTGCATTCTGACTGGCTGTGATTCCAACATATCGCCTTTCATAGAACAGCGGCTTGGCCGTGGAAATCCCTTTGAAAGTTGAGCTGAGACTGCGTGCAGATGCCTGTCTGGCTGGGGCTGGGCTGATGTCGGCTGGGGCATCGCTCTGCCTGCATCTATGTCTCCTTCTCTGTCCCCCTCTGTCTCCCTCTGTCTCCCTCTCTGTCTCCCTCTCTGTCTCCCTCTCTGTCTCTCTCTCTCTGTCTCCCTCTGTCTCCCTCTGTCTCCCTCTCTGTCCCCCTCTCTGTCTCCCTCTCTGTCTCCCTCTCTGTCTCCCTCTCTGTCTCCCTCTCTGTCTCCCTCTCTGTCTCTCTCTCTGTCTCCCTCTGTCTCCCTCTGTCTCCCTCTCTGTCTCCCTCTGTCTCCCTCTCTGTCTCCCTCTGTCTCCCTCTCTGTCTCCCTCTCTGTCTCCCTCTCTGTCTCTCTCTCTGTCTCCCTCTGTCTCCCTCTCTGTCTCTCTCTCTCTCTGTCTCCCTCTGTCTCCCTCTGTCTCCCTCTGTCTCCCTCTGTCTCCCTCTCTGTCTCCCTCTGTCTCCCTCTGTCTCCCTCTGTCTCCCTCTCTGTCTCCCTCTGTCTCCCTCTCTGTCTCCCTCTCTGTCTCCTTCTCTGTCTCCCTCTGTCTCCCTTTCTAGTCTGGCTCATTATTTTCCCAATATACAGTTTTGAGTACCCAATCTCTCTGATTCCCTCTCCCTCTCCAACTCTCCCAAGTCAAATTTGTCCGAACAGAAATTTCTAGGAAAAAGGAGATTTGTTAAAATGCAAAGAGAGCCCCCCCCCCGACCTTCATTAGCCAGGTTGGTCAGGCGTGGCCGGGCAGTGGGGCGATGGTCAATTTGTATTTCTTATTTAAAAAATACTCAACGACTGCAGGTGCACCGGGTAGAAACAAAAAAGAAGCTAATGAGGTGTGAAAGCAATATTTTCCTTCCAAAGTCTTGCGCACAGGTGTGCTTTCCCGATCGAGTGGATTAATAATTATTTGACAATAATTATTGCCGAATATTCTCGATTGCACCTGTTTGTGAAAATCTGTGAAAATCGTGCTTATTTGGCCAACAAAATGCAAAATAATATCCGAATAATATAAGATATTTAGTTCAGGTTTGTAGCTGCTTGTGACATGTGATTTCGGCAAAGAGAAAATATTTTGCAATGAAAAAGCTTCAATTTTAAAAAGTGATTTTGTTTTAATTTAAAACTTCGAATTCTGGAAAGGTTTTTTTTAAAGTTCTTGAAAATGATTTTGAACTCCGGAAAATTATTCTGAACTCTGGAAAATATTTTTTTAACTTTTGGAACCGATTTGAAATTCAAGTAATGATTTTGAATTCCGGGAAATTATTTGGAATTCCGGGAAATGATTTTTAATTCCGGGAAATGATTTTGAATTCCAGGAAATGATTTTTAATTCCGGGAAATGATTTTGAATTCCAGGAAATGATTTTGAATTCCAGGAAATTATTTGGAATTCCAGGAAATGATTTTGAATTCCGGGATATGATTTTGAATTCCGGGAAATGATTTTGAATTCCGGGAAATGATTTTGAATTCTGGGAAATGATTTTGAATTCCGGGAAATGATTTTGAATTCCGTGAAATGATTTTGAATTCTGGGAAATGATTTTGAATTCTTGGAAATGATTTTGAATTCTGGGAAATGATTTTGAATTCTTGGAAATGATTTTGAATTCCGGGAAATGATTTTGAATTCTGGGAAATGATTTTGAATTCTTGGAAATGATTTTGAATTCTTGGAAATGATTTTGAATTCTTGGAAATGATTTTGAATTCTGGGAAATGATTTTGAATTCTGGGAAATGATTTTGAATTCTGGGAAATGATTTTGAATTCTGGGAAATGATTTTGAATTCTGGGAAATGATTTTGAATTCTGGGAAATGATTTTGAATTCTGGGAAATGATTTTGAATTCTGGGAAATGATTTTGAATTCTTGGAAATGACTCCAACTTCAACTCGAAGTTTCTCCCCATCCATCGGCGCCGCCCGGCCAGGCTCCGCCGTCGCCCCACCGCCAGCCAGCAAGCGAGCCGCCCTGCCGCCCTCCGAGGCCAAAGCGGCCGTGCTGCGCATGCGCCGCAGCCTGCTACTCGGCGCCATGGAGTCCGGCATGCCAGCCGCGCGTCGGCGCCGTCGAAAACGCGACCTGGTCGAATTCAGCCCGGAGGAGTACCGGCAGCTGGCCGCCATGCTGGCCAGCCAGCCAGTCGGCGGCTACGTCGAAGACGCCGAAGGCAACATCCGGCTGGCCGCCGACGATCGCGACGGCGCCGATCCCGAGGCGGCCGCCGAGGAGCGGGCCGAACCGGCCGTCGACGTCGATGACTACGACAACAATGACGCCGGCGGTCTCTTTGAAGGCTGGGCCGAGGAGCCCGTCAGGGACGACAACTTCCCTGGCGAGGAGAAAGAGGAGGAGGAGGACGGATCTGGGCGAGAAAAGTTCAGCGAAACCGCCGACCTGTCATCGATGCTGCCACCGCCGCCACCGCCGCCACCTCCGCCGCCGCCGCCGCTGCCGCCGAGCCGGCAGCCGCTGACGATGTTCCTGGTGCGCATGGCGGGCGTGAAGGGCCTGTTCGTGCCGCTGGATCAGGACCGTGCCGAGCAGATGGCCGACGAGCTCACCGGAGAGGCGGCCATCGCTGAGGCCGCCGAAGCTCAGGCCGAGGCCGAGCGGCGCTCGCAACTCGAGGCGGCCGGCGTGGCCGAGCTGAAGCGATTCGCCGAGAAGTTGGCCAGGCGCGTCCCGCCCGGCTACTGAGCTGCCGAGGTGAGCTGTGTTTCTGATCTCACTCTTGATCTCACTCTTGATCTCACTAGTGATCTCACTCTTGATCTCACTCTTGATCTCACTCTTGATCTCACTCTTGATCTCACTCTTGATCTCACTCTTGATCTCACTCTTGATCTCACTCTTGATCTCACTTATGATCTCACTCTTGATCTCACTCTTGATCTCACTCTTGATCTCACTTATGATCTCACTCTTGATCTCACTCTTGATCTCACTCTTGATCTCACTCTTGATCTCACTCTTGATCTCACTTTTGATCTCACTCTTGATCTCACTCTTGATCTCACTAGTGATCTTGCTCATGAACTCACTCATTAACTCGCTTGTGAATTCACTCACTCAATGAATAATTCATAAACTCATTTATTCATAGAGTCGAAAAAGACCTCATTTAGCGGTCTCAAACACTCATACTGCAGTTTTCTAACTGAATTCCAGGAAAATTCCGGTCAGTCGATGGCGGTCCCCAAGGAACGAAGGTCTGCGGCCGCACGCAACCCAGCACGATGCGCTCCTAATTGAATAGTTTATGAAAAGCTGAGACAGACAGGCTTAAATCTGATTGAATATTTCAAGTGTCGTTCAAAAAAACATCCGCCGGCCTGCCCGCGTGTCAAACGAACAAAAATATAAGTTTAAAAAATAAAATAAAGTTCAATGCTAATACGAGTGTAAAACTGCAGTGAAAACTAATACGCGGTGACAATAATTTTGAGCAGCATCAGCAAAACTCACACGGCTGTGTTTTTGATTTGTTTCTTTTCCGCTTGAAAATTTCATGGTTAGCATTTGTAGTCTACTGAGAGTAGAAATAAAGGGTTTTAATTGTTTTTTTCTGAACGTCATTCAAAATATCACACTAATTAAGATTAAAGAACGGAAAATTTTGTTTCTTGGAAAATTGTGCAGCAAATATTTGCGTTAATATGTTGCCAAAATAAGAAATTTCCGTTTCTTAACATGAAGTTATCGTGTTTGACGGTTCAACACACTGTTACATGTATGTCAGCTAGGACATGTACATATTTGGTTTACATAATACGAGTAGTGATGTATTATTCACGGACAACTGAAGTATAAGGACGCTGCACTCGATTTTCTTAGAAACGAGCTGGAGCTAGGTCGATTTTCTTAGAAATGAGCTGGAGCTAGGTCGATTTTCTTAGAAATGAGCTGGAGCTAGGTCGATTTTCTAAGAAATGAGCTGGAGCTAGGTCGATTTTCTTAGAAATGAGCTGGAGCTAGATCGATTTTCTTAGAAATGGGCTGAATCTATGTCGATTTTCTTAGAAATGAGCTGGAGATAGGTCGATATTCTTAGAAACGAGTTGGAGCTAGGTCGATTTTTTCTAGAAATGAGCTGGAGATAGGTCGATTTTTTCTAGAAATGAGCAGTAGCTAGGTCGATTTTCTTAGAAATTAGCTGGAGGTCGGTAAGGAACGTATATCTGTCATATCTCTAGTGCGCTTAGTACATGCATGCTCTAAAGAACGAGCATTAGCTGAATATAGAAAATAAATAGCATCAAAATGATTTTTTCTTGCTTTTCTTATCGGCCTCCAGTTAATTTCTAAGAAAGTCAAGTGTAGCGTCCTTCTACCAAGGACTACTAAGTAAACTCGGGAGGCGGAACTTCAACTTGGTAGGATTTTTTTCAAGGCCCGCCCAGAAAGCATTCTCTATGATAAAAAGTTTGTAAATATTTAGCATAACAGTTATGCGTCCTGAGTTTTTCAGTAGTTCTTGCCTTCTACTTCAGTTGTGCTTGGTATTTTTGATAGGCCTTCAAAATGTTTCTAAGAAATTGTCCTCTCGTTTATATTCTAGAATAATTACAGATTTGTTTCTTCATTTTCTAAAAAGAAAGTTAAAACAAAGGCAGTAAAAATAGAATTTATACAGATTGAACAAATCAATCGTATTACCGCTAATTACATAATTGCATCATCACTGAGCCCATTAGCATCGCATTGATGTGCAATGTTTGAGCAGAATAATGTGTATTTAGACCGCTATACAATTTACATACAATGTACTGTATACAGTTATGGATTGGCAAGAATAATTTACAGGTGCAAAAATTAAATCAATTATTTTATATTTACAAAGGAAATTATGATATGTACAGTTATTGCCACCAGCTTGATGCTGACTGATTGACAGATTCTGTTCGATGCAGTCACCGAACTGCAGCAATGGCTGGAGTGTCACTCGATCGCAGGTACTTGGCGATGTCAGCCCAGAGCCGGTCGAACGTCTGCGACAGAGAAGTTGAAGACAACCGCCGGCGCCTCTGACAGGCGGTCTCGTTGTAGAAGTACCAGACCGTCACCTCCTTGCTGAATCGGACAGACTTCATTAGTAGTAACAAAATTTGTGTTTAAAATCTTTGAAAAGGCGAGTTTTTTTAAAAGGACCGTTTTGCGGCTGCTTGTCAGAGGTATATATAGTCTTATTGCGCTGTTATTGTTTAGCCCTGCGTGTTGGGGTGGGTGGCTGGGGGTTATACACTAACTAAATAGCTGTAGGCACGAGGCGGCTTCTTGTCAGCTGCAACTTCTCCGCGCGGCCCCTGAGCTCCGCTGACTCTCGCCTCTCGTACCCTGCGTGTTTATAATATAAGAAGACAGGCAGCAGTGTGAGACACAAATCGTGAATCAGAATGGTTTAGCAGAATTGGGAAAGGCTTCAATTTAGGCAGGGCCAAGCTGTGTATGTCTTTTGTTTTTCATGCACAACACAATTTTAAGGTGGACTAGTGAGTGACCGAAGGATCTATTTTTGAGCTTAACAATAGCAAGTACTGGTATATAGTATATTCCCTCTATAGTCTAAGTGAAGCCCGCACAACTGCACAATAAAGAGCTGTTCATAAAGATTCACATATAGAGATCGGGGGTGCACTTCAGTAAACAATTTTCCTATTATTACATTGACACAGGAAAAAAACATTATATTGACACAAGTTAGAAAATACCAGCTCATAGTACCTAAAAATGCTGCAAGTTCTGTGAAGGAGAGCCGAGAGGATTTGCGCCAGAAATGCCCTGCACTTCTCATATCCGTTTGGAAAGACTCCGGATTTCTTCTAATATTGCTGCAGCTATTTTAATTTTGACAGATCCGCATTTAAGCGACGCAGACATTATATTGTTTCGCGTAGCATATAATTAGCCATCACAGCTGAAGCCGGGGACCGCTAGCGACTATATTATACTCCTCCGCGCGGCCTTCATCAAGCCCATATTGACGCAGTTGGACAATGGCTCAGTCTGTTTAATTTGTAACTAAAAAGTTTTTGTCTGGGCAGGGACGTCGTTATGGATTTTATTTGTGAGGGGCACAAAGCCAAGTATTTTACGTGCATATGACTAAATTCCTACATGTTATTTTGAGAATCGAGAGGTGTTGTTAGCGCTGATTTCAGCGCCGCAGGTAGGCACTTATTTTGACGCCCTGAAGCAGAATTATTGATTATTTCCACAACGCGGGGCCACAAGTTGGAGTGGGACGAAAAGCATTGGCATGGTTTCGTCCCCCATTGGCTTTTACTAGGGGGGAAGGGGTTTACGACGCCCCTGTGCCTGGACAACATGTCATGTACATTTACATCTGGGTGTAATTCTACATGTACAAGCCATTTGCGCTGTCAATTACGTATAGTGCTTAGTGCTTTCAACCTCAAGTATGCGATGCGATTACATACATCACCTATGATCTACATGTAGGGGATAAGAATTTTAGCAACGGTCTGCAGCTCTGCAGCACATGCACAAAATCCTGTCAGTTTTTTTCGACTCAATGCATTGCATGCACAGTGTGTTGTATACATGTAAGTCTGTTCAGTTCGGAGTAGCTATTCGAAATAAATCTAGGCACCTTGTGTGCCCCTCCGCGAGCTCTCGACAACAGGCTCCGTGTTTATTATTTCCTTTTTAGATCCATCGCTATCTTACCAAGGACCACTAGGAACACTTCGTCTAGTAGTCCTTGTATCTTACTCGAGAGTCTCCTCTCAGTGATGCTCACATGAACAGGCTAGCAAACGCCGTATATACAAATAGATATTAACTAGCCATTTAGCCCCCCGCTGGGGGGCTTTAAAATGACACCAAGTGGTTTTCATTTTGGCTCAACAGTAACCATTCATTTCCATTTCCATAAATCAAAAATTACTTTTTCTCATTTTGAAGAAAATAAATTGCCATGAATCAAAACTTTCACCAGCAAAAAAAGTTTCCTTCATCAGCCCAAAACCCTTTTCAATCAGCAAATAGTGCTTATCCTTTCAAGTACAAACTCTTAGAGCATATCGTCATTGGCCTGGGCATATTCTGGTCCGCAGCAGGAGCTCAATATACCAATCCCTGACGGCCTTTGACCCCTCTTTATTAGCCTAACTCAAATAATCAAACCTTTAGTAAATACGCTGGTATTTCCTATCAGCAGAATTCAGCATCACTTGTGTGTACTATTTCATTATCTGAATTAAATGAGCTACTTGAGCCGTACTACTTGACGATCTGACAATCGCTTAACAACCTAACCCCCTTCCCCAACAATTCAGCCATCCCCCATGAGCCTTGACATCTCAGAAATTCCCCCAGTAGGCCTTGACATCTCAGCAATTCCTCTAAGAAGCCTTGACATCTCAAGAATTTTCCCAGTACGCCCTGACATCTGAGCAATCCCCCAGTAAGCCTTGACATCTCAGAAATTACCCCAAAAAAGCCATATGATATCTCAGCAATTCCTGAGATGTCTCCACAACAACCTGAAATTATCCCTTCCAATTCCAAAAAACAGATTGCAGTCATACTCTAGCGGCCTAGAATTGTCCCCACAGCAAACAATAATTTACTCAGCTGTCCACAGTTACCACCTCAGCAGTTTGCAGCTATACGCTCATAAGTCTGGAGCAAAGATCATATCATTGCTTCTGAATATGGTCTGGAGGAACTCCGTCTGCAAATCTCACATTTTTACATCTATGATATGATCCTCCAGACGATATGATCTATATGTCTGGAGGAACTACCTTAGCAGTTTGCAGTTTGTCCCCTTTGCAGTCTGCAATGATCCTTTTGACAATCTGCAGTTCTTCTGTCGGCCGGCTCCTCAGTCTCCCATGCTTAGCAAACTGCAATGGTATTTTCAACAATAAAAATTTGCTAAAAATTTATTACGGTTCACTAATCAATTTTCGATACATATCGGCAGTGTTTGCACAAATCAGCATTAAGCAATACTTTCATTCCTAAATAGCAAGCATCCCCCAAAAGAAAGCAATCTCAGCACTTTCACCTCATAAGCCTTTGAAACCTCAATTCAAGCAATTTTTCCAGTAAGCCATGGCATATCAGCAATTCCCCATGGGCCTTGAACTCTCAGAAATTGCCCCAAAAAGCCATGACATCTCAGCAATTCCTGAGATATGCCCACAACAACCTGAAATTATCCCTTCTAATCCCACAAAACAGACTGCAGTCATTATCTTAGCAGCCTGGAGTTATCCCCTTGCAGTCTATAACTTTCATTAACATTAAGCATTTATCCCCTCAGCAGCCTAGAACTGTCCCGTCAGCAAACCACAATAATTCACTCAGCAGTCCACAGTAATTCCCTAAACAACCTGCACTTAATCACTTAAACTGCACAGTTTTGAAACTGATGTCTTGCTATCCTATCTTCTCTGAGAGTTGTCTTGCTCAGAATTCTACCAATCCTCCAAGCAGCCCCCTCAGCAGTTATCAGCTATGCGCTTATAAGTCTGGAGGAACTACCTCAGCAGTTTTCAGTTTGTCCCCTTTCAGCAGTTTTCAGTTTGTCCCCTTTCAGCAGTTTTCAGTTTGTCCCCTTTGCAGTCTGCATGAAATGACCATTTCGCCAATCTGCAGTTCCCCTCAGCAGTCTGCAGTTCTCCTCTCGGCCGGCTCCTCAGTATCCTCAGCAAACTGAAATAAAGGATCCTTTCTCAGCATTTATTACGGTTCACTAATCAATTTTCGATACATATCGGCAGTTTTTTCACAATTCAGCCTTCATTTTAACAATAAATTTAGCAGCTTAGCAATTTGATACTTTCATGGAGCTAGGCAATAACCATTGATGCGATGAGTAATACGCGAAGCAGTTTTTTACAAATCAAATTTGCTTAGTAAATTAGCTAAAATGTTTCGTTAAGTGTGTGCCTAGCAAATTCAACAAAAATATTCCTATTAGTTGAGCCTGAAGCTATATATAAATGAATAATTTAATTTAATTTTAATCATCCGCCGAGGAGCCAGAATCGAACCTTGGACCTTACGCCTAGCCTAAACCTAGTCCTAGTGCCTACACTGCGGCTATTCCGCCAACTGATCGGAGGGCGCAAAAATCAGCCATATATGCTTCGGCACTGCAGTCAAATACATAGCAGTGATAGGCTGCTCAGTGTGCACAGGTTGTGTGCAGGCAGAGCCAATGCACAATTGAGTGAAATCTATAAATAGCAATTGTCTATGCAGTCAGCCAGAGCAGAATGTACACACGCAGCCACTGAGCATTATTTTCCTCTCCCTTGCTGCATCCAGTACTGAGAGGCCTACTACACAATGAAGAGAGAAAAGTTGTGGCGCAATCTTAATTGGAATTGCTATTCAGTTAGTCAAGATTTTGACCTTTTCTAGCCTCCCATTGAAAGAATTGGGAAAACTCGTTTTTCGAATATTTAATCATCTTCCCATTCGAATTTTTCAATGCAATTAGATCCACAAAATCTCACAAGAATTTACAATTGAATAAAGCAAGTTTGAAAAAAATCGGTTTGGGCATTCAGGCTGTAGACTGGAATACCGGTCAGACAGACAGACAGACAGACAGACAGACAGACAGACAGACAGACAGACCTTAGAGATTTAGTATATTGTGACTATATAGCCATTTAGCCCCCCGCTGGGGGGCTTTAAAATGACACCTAGTGGTTTTTATTTTGGCCCAACAGTAACCATTGATCTCCATTTCCATTAATCAAAAATTACTTTTTCTCATTTTGGCAAAAATAAATTGCCATGAATCAAAACTAAATAAATAAATATGGTCTCCTGTGTTCCCAAGCCACCCACATGACACTGGTAGATTGCGTAGTAGGTAAGGACTGAAATAATGGCCAAACACGAGTGCGCGTGTAGCACTACTTATAATATAAGACACATAGAGGCCATTATTTCAGCATAGCGCAGTCTGTCGACCATTATTTCAGCGTGCCGGAAGCGGTAATTATTCCACACTTTTTTATCACGCTTTAATTGGCTGTTTGAGAGTTATTTTACCCATAGACGACTGAGATGTGTGTCTTAGTTTGACCATAGACAACACTGTGATGAGTGCTGATTTCGTTTGCGTCTTGCAAGAAATCAGGAAAGCGGATAGTATGAGTGAAAGCTATTTGTCTTGTCAAACAACTATGGCTGGTGCATGTCGTCAAGCCCCCGCTTATTAATTGAAAAAATCTTCTTGTCAACGACTGAACGAACCATATATAGTGTGCGGCCTTTAGTGAAAATATAAAAAGAACGCATCGATTTAATGCGGCTTCCCATTTTTAAACGAATACATGTACATGTATCATCATTTTCAGAAAACAATCTGAATTGATAGTTGATAGATAGGCGCGCATTTTGAACCCGCTAAATTCCAATTGAACTCGGAACTAATTTTGCATACATTCTAATAAAAAAATATTAATAACAATAATTGCAATTATAATAATTATAATAATCAAAACTCTCTTTAATCTGTTTAAATAATAATAACTGTTTTATATGTAATAGCTTTTTACTACAAATTGTCGCCAGATTGACTGTCGCTGTTTTGACTGACGTCGGATCGTCTGTCGCCGGATTGACTGGCCCTTAGTAAGGCGACGAACACCAAATCAACATGACATTCGACACACAGCTGATGTACCTGTACTGTAACTGTACTGGTACTTTGATTTGAGCGCCAATGCTATCTCGCTGATTGTAGTGTGACTATATTATTTTTTCTTTGAAAAGTCGATATTAGAACGGGCCAAGATGTGCGACTTGAGTCCATTTAGGCCTAATGCAATTCAAAGTGAAACGTATCTGGAGAAAGATGATGCATTTGCCGTGTCTGTCTCGCATGTACAGAACATACAGGTTGGCGCTACAGAGAATACCACTCAGTTGCCTCTACCAGAAGCTTGGAATGAACTATCTTTGCAAGACCCAACAATGTCAAAGGCCTACATGGTTCCTGAAGAAATTGTCAATGATGATGTTCAATTCAATCGGCCAGCCATTGGAAATGCCACATTAGATCCAATCGAAGACCCACTCGAAGATTCTGATAGGTCATTTTTGGAACAAGTAAAATCGAAATCTGTATTAAAGGAAAATGGTGAAAATGATTGCCATTTTATTGAAGAACTTGTTCCTTCATTGCCCAGCTCTGTCAACTATGATTTTGTCTCAATGTCACTCAGCCCAAACAAGTCAATTGATATAGACTCTAGGTCAGAGCATTTAGCAACAACTTTATATAACTTTGGTCAAAATGATGAAATATCTATATCTTTGACTAAGCCTAGTAATGCCAATGATTTTACTAGCTCTGCATCTATTAGCATTATGCCAAATAACTATGATAGGCATGAGAAGGATAATCAGCCTTCTACTATTACAGATGCAACAAAGCAACCATGTATTATTAAATTGACAGCGAAACCAAAAAAGAAACAGTCAAAAGTCCCAATCATAAAGATTAATAAGCTTCAAAATTTGAAGTCAGTGTCACAAAATGATCCAATGGTTGATATTAAATCTGAGTCATTATATACTACCATGGCTAATTCTGAAATGCCTATGGTTTCAACTATATTTTTTGATATTAATCAATCAGGTATGTTTTATTATATTTTATTTGTTTTTTCATAGATAAATAGTGCTTCTTTTTTAACTAATGTTTATTAAAGTTTTTAAAAATTATACTGGTATATTTAATTTTTCTATTTGAGATTCAATTGCTTGCTTGCAGGCTTAAATAATATATAAAATGCTATATTATTAACTTTATAGATATTTTATTGAACTATTTTCGAAAGGCTATAAAATAAAGGTTAGATTATATCATATTTCTAAGATTTTAAGATTTAAAATATATATGTTTAAGCTAGAGCCTAATTAGCATCGAGTACTCATACTCACAGTAGACTTATTTTTACTATTCTATCTATTAATATTGATATTATTATTTTTAAATGTCTATTATGATAATAAACAAAAACAGTTATTATATAATATGATATATAATATTAAGCTTCTTAGTAACTTGATAGGATATAGCCCAAGCCCATTTCAGCAAAGCAAATCTACTATAACGGAATAGCATCTAATAAAACAAAATTTTACTAATTAAAAGAAAATTGCCATAGAATATAAAAAATATGACATTTTTTTCTTTTGACTTTTCTTAAAACAATAAAAACTTTTTGCTCATTGCCAAAGCTTGGATCAATCCTAATAAATTGTTTGCCAAAATAGTTAGCTTTAGACAAAATGGTCACTGCAAAAGTATTTTTTGCTATTATGGACTTTTGCCAAAGTGGGTTAAAACCACTTGATATTATCAAATATGAACCCTATTGTAGCCAAGGTCTAAATTGTGCTATGCATCCCCTTTTTTGTTTGGGGTTTCTATGCTAGCATGCCAGACTGCGCCTATACTATTGAAGGCCAATCTATATCAGACATTGTTTATTATAATGGCTATTGTCTATAATAGGGAATACAAATATGATAATATTGTGGTTACCAATAATCATATAGTCACAAGTCTGGACTTTTTTGAGATCTCAAAACCAAGATTGAGATTTTAAAATGTTCTAAGATCTTGACAATCAAGATCAAGATCTTGTTCAACCCCTATTATAAAAGTGTCTGCTTTTCTTTTACATAAACCCTATTAAAAAGTAGCTAAATAATAGGTAGAATATCTAGTATATTTTCAAAAGTGACATAGCATTTAGCATATTTTCTATATTATTCTTGAATTAGCATAGTGCTTAATATAAAGAACTAGGAAATAGTATAGTATAGCAATTAATGTAAAACACTTGACATGGCCATAGTGTTGCCCTTTGCAAATGATACTCAGTACCAATATGTACAAGTAGCATTTTGGCCTATACCATGAAAATAGTATAAAAAATGTTTATTATTAGACCTTTTCCTAATCTTTCCATTGAATCTCTCCTTGATATAGTTTTATACCTTAGAGAATGATCCCTTGGTGTATTTTTCGGACCTTCAATACATTTGTATATTTTTAAGCTAATTTTAATAGGATAATATAAGAAATATGACCATTTAAATACCTACAATATAAGGGATGTTCCATAAGTACTTATACTTTTGCATGCTGCTCATTAACAATGCAATCAATCATTCCAAGTTAGGTGTTGCTAGAAAGCAGCTTTTCCATTCTATAAGTTGCTACCAGAATCATTTGGTTGTTCTGTCAGTTTTATCAAAAGTTACAACTACATGTGTAGCCAAAGGTTACCCAGACTTATAAGAAACATTAAACTGAGAAAACAGAGATACGTGGTTATTAGCAGCAACTTTTTTCTTGATCACTTATCCTTAGATAGTGCAGAAACCCCCACATAGTTTCCACTTGATTTGATACACTTGAACCATCTGGTAAGCATGCTGTTGATGGCATCTGCATACAACTATCAAGGGATGACATAAAGCAGAATTCACCTATGGACCTGGGCAGATCAGCAACATTGGTCCTTCCTGCCTCAAACTGCTCAACCCAATTGTAAACCATCATCTTGCTTACCACGCTAGCTTCATGAATGTTGCATAAATCCAAAAAGATCTCAGAGTACTTCTTTCCAAGCTTCCAAAGTGTGAAAATTGCAGCACATTTCCTTGTTTTGAGTTCACATTCATGGTGATGCAGTAGACAAGGTGGGCAATGTGCTCTTCAAACAGCAAGAAAAAGCAGTGACATTTTTTTAGGAAGTCAAATGCTAACACTAAAAGTTGAACTTTTCAGCTAAGCTGAAGCTAGAATTTTTCATAGACAAAAAATTTATGCCTTTAAGAAAGCAAAGGAAGATGAACAAAGATTTTTTTGCACATTTTTTCTTGTAAGTTTGGGTGACCTTTGGCTACATATGTAGTTGTAATTGACAGAACCAAATGATTCTGGTAGCAACTTGTAGAAGGGAAAAGCCTCTTTCTAGCAACACCTAACTTGGAATGATTGATTGCATTGTTCATGAGTAGCATGCAAAAGTATAAGTGCTTATAGAACACCCCTCATATATCTTTAATTAAACAGTACTTTAAGTTCTGTCAAATGAAGGAGACATCATGCTACCATTTCTGCTAAGGGCTAGACCATAGCTAGGTCTGTCCAGGCATTTTTTTAATATACCCATTTATGCTTTACAAGTGTCTATTAGGTGGCTATATATGTTCTAACAAGATGGTATTTGGAAAGTCAAAGTCAGATTTTGGCGACTCCATGAATTGAAGAAAATACAAATAAGTTTCAGTTCTATCTATATTAGTATACAATGGCTTATATTCCAAAACTAATGATAAGAATATGGACATTGTTTTGGTACAAAAACTTCTAGTTACTATTATTACTAGATTTAAATCCACTGGAATATTATTTCTAGAGAATTGTTAAAAATGAACTTAATAAATATACAAATAAAAATAATGTCATTGTTGATAAATGCAATAATATACCTATATAATATATGCAATTGCTTGAAGTCAAGAATTTTAAAGCTATAATTTTTAGGCATTTTTAGTTATATATACAATAAATATATATAATTAGTGATAACCAGATGAAAATATGCTTTATTTCATTATATTATAGCTTATATAAGTCTAATCATATTTTGTCTTGTCTATAAGCTTATTATAATTAAAAGCTATTGCTTTAGATGAAAACATTTAAAATATAAATTAGGTAAATACAAAATTTATATAAAATATAAATTATATATCTAAAATCACAATGTTAGGCTTTTTAGATTTTTAAAGCTTGTATGGAATGCTCTATATTATAATATTAGTGTTTGTATTGTATTATTATTTACATATTAACTTGCTTCAAAAAATTTAGGTTGGGGGGTAATAGCTGCCTTCCTTCAGAGGAGACTTATTTTGTGGGCCAGGCACTACACTAGCCATGAAACTTAGTTTTGCAATCCATGGTCTACCACAGTTTTTACCAGTTGGATTGGCTAGGTTAGCTAGCAGAAGCACATAAGATATAAGATAGGCCCACCTACTCTTTGCACCAAATTTCTTGTTGTACCATTGAAAAAATTCTGCTCATAATTCATAGACTAAGATTATACATTTTTTAATTATTATATAATTTTGCAAATCTCATCTATATTACTTACAAAGGATCTGTAAGTAGTATTTATATTTAACTATATTCTCTCCCTGTTAGATATAGCGAAATTCGAGGAGGAAGCTGGCTTCCAGAGCGGCCCTGCCGTTGAACCAACCACGCCGTCTTCGCCGCAGCCGTCTGTATCCGATATTACCTGTCCGCATCGTGACTGCGCCAAGGTGTTTCGCAACTCAGTCTGCCTGCGCAAACACCTGATTCAGCACGGCCCCAAGCAGCACGCCTGCTCAGTCTGCGGCCGGGCATTTGTCGAGGCCAACAAATTGAAACGGCACCAGCTGGTGCACACCGGCGAGAAGCCGCACCTCTGCGACTTCCCCGGCTGTGGCCGCCGGTTTTCACTAATCTATAATCTCAACACGCATCGCCGGGTGCACCAGGGCGACCGGCCGTTCTCCTGTCCGCATCCCGGCTGTACGAAGCAATTCACTCAGCGAAACAATTTGACGGCTCATCTGCAAATTCACAAAGCCGGACGAATCAAAAGTAGGCGACAGAAAAAGCGGCAAGTGCCGGTTCAGCACGAGTAAATGAATGGCCATAACAATTTGCAATCTGCTATATTGGTGGCATTGGTGTGCGAATCGGCAATTCTAGGAGTTCCAAGCATCTTCAAAGTAGAATAATTGCTCTGAAGAGGAGAGATTTAACAATGCAATTGTGCCTAGTAACATTTAAACTTAAATTAATCCGCTGAGAATGCGCTCAAAATCATTCAAAGACGGTATCAATCGTGTTGTTCTCACCGTGGATAGAGATCCGCATCTTTTGCTTCGTTTGCCATAAAAGCATACCAATTGCATATCCATTTGCGACTGATATTGCGCGTCTGTTTTTGTTATTTTTCTCATTTCTAATTGGCACATTACTTGTATCGTTAATTAATTGTGTTGTGTTGCTTTGCACATTTGTGTATTTTAAAATTTGTTCTAACATACTCTAGCACATGGGTCGGCAAGCGTTTCTACCTCAGGGGCAAGATAAAGAATCTAGATCATGGATCAGCCGGCCTGATGCGAAGGGGAAGGAGAGGGAAGAGGAGAGAGGTGAGAGAGAAGATAAGAAGAGAAAAAAGGAGGGCGATGAAAGCCGAAACGAGAGATAAGAGAAAAGAGAATGGGAGAGAGCTGACAAGAGACGCAAGCCTCGAGCAGGCCGGATTGCTATTGTAAAGTTTCAAAGGACCCGATAGCCGGATAGAGAGGCTTCGCGGCCCGCGTGTGGCTGGAGTTTGCCGACCCCTGGTTTAACATGATGCTAAATAGTTTATTTTCTTATCCAAAATTAAGTCATCCGTTGGTAATTGTTGTTTTTATATTTATGTTAATTCAATATGCTAATATTTATGTTCTTTTTTCTACATATATTCCGTTAAAAAGTAACATTATTTTTTCTTTCAAAACTTATTCATACTTTGCTTGCTTCCGTATTGAAATGTGTATTTAGCGTCTGTTCAGTCATTCACTCACTCTCTGCTTGGTTTTCAAAGTGCTTTTCAGAACAGCGCGTTTTATTGCTTTTAATTACATTTTATTTTCGAAATTTGTACGATCGTTCCATTGGGTTGTATATGTGTCTTCTTTGTAGCATTTTGGCAGCATTTTGTGTGACTTACATATTATACTTCTCTCATTCTAGTGAGGTTCTAGGCAAACTTTTTACCTTAAGAGCCAGATACAGGCTACGGGCTAGATGTAAGTGGAGAGGATATGAAATAAAAAATGAGAGAAGAGAGAAGAGGATGCAAGAGATGGGATGAGATAAGAGAGCAGAGGGGAGAGAATAGAGCCGAGAAGAGACAAAACTGGAGCGGATGGTATTGCTATTGGGAAGTTTCCCGAGGCCGGATGGAGAGGCTTCGTGGGCCGCATGTGGCCCTCAGATCGGACTTGTCCGAGCCCTGTTCTAGTCTTTTTGTGCGCGTTTTGTGCCCCAACCAGGCAGCTCTATTTTTCAGGTTAACTCACTGACTGTAATTTGAACAAGCTACATTGTGACTTAGTGTATCCTTGACTTAATCTCTGGTTAATATTCTGGACGTGATGCAACTTCCGTAATAATGGTTGCCAATATTACATTCAGCACAACGAAGAAATCATTCTCTATTTTCAATACTATTTACTCGTTATTTATGCCTGTTATAAAAGCTTTACTAAAATAAAACTATCGTTTAACTCGAACAGCAATTCTTCACAAAATTCGCAACAATTTCTCGTTTTATTTATAATACTCGTAGTAAAGCCAGTCATTATCCAACTTTCCATATACTAAAAATGGTCTGTCTGTGTCTATGTGATTATCGATTAGAGAAAAAATGGCTCAACTGATTTTCTTCGAACTTGCACTGTTCGATCAGAAATTTTTCTGTTACGGTACATGAATTTATAAGGTTGCTAATTATCTAACAATAACGTACAATTTTTACTACAATCAGAGCTATGCATTTAATTACGCTCGTCGTAGGTATACACGTCATGCTTCAAATAGAAACTTAAAACGACATGCAGAAGGAAGATCGTTCTCTACCAATTCTCTGCCTCTAATATATGCAGTGGTCCTTGACTAAGATCTTGACATACCCCTAAGTCAGTCTTTTTATTAGAGGCAGGGGGTTGTGTGCACTCTGGCGCACTTTAAGCGACATAGGCACAACCGGCGAGAGGCATTACTGCCCATTCCGCCGACTCCCTGAGCAGGCATACAAGCGCGCGGATACGTACGCAGGCACACACTCACACAGGAGTGTACAGCGGCCCTAACTTTATATTATCGTTAGGCATGTACACTTCACTGCGCCTTGGGGGGTTGGCTCAAGGCCTTTAATTGCACGAGCAGAGCCAAGCCGAGATTCTATAATTCAGCCCCAAATTAATGTGACTGCACTTGGAATCGAGCCTGGTTTGCTGGCACACCAGAGCAGCTGGGCTACGGCCCCCGGTCAGTGTTCGAGTTTCTTCTCGCCTGAAGTTATAGTACATGTACATGTATATTGTCTTCATCTCATACAAGCAAGGATAAATGTTATCCTTGTCAAGTTTAACCACACCTGTATGTCATTACATTGAGCGATATCACGTGTCACTAAATACATGTACGTAATATACTGATTAATAGAATAAAAACTTCAGGCGCATTAATTATCTCATAACATCTTTCATACAAATGTGTAATGAAAGATTTAGGAACTGTACGTATACGTTCGTACACTTACAATGTACGTACACACAGCATGTACATGTAAGTCTGACTCGAGTAAAAGGTCGATAGCTGATTTGCTGTTTCTTCCAAGGACTGCTTAAGTAAAGCCAGGAAACTTCGTTTTTTGAAAATATTTTCTATGCTGGCTCAAAATTAATCTGAGACAAAAATTAATCTGCAACCCAAAATAGCGATAGCTTTTCATGCTAGGCAGATCAAATGCAATTCAAGCCTTTTTCATGTCCCTGCCTTTTTCTTAACTTCAAATTGATTTTGCACGGCTTACAAAATGAATAAACAGCATAAAATGGAACCCATGGAATCATTAACCTTTTATAGTTTAAAAGGATAAGGGTGTCATACTTTTAGATGTCTGTTTTCAAAGGGCACTTCAAAAAACCAGGCAGTTAATTGTCTTTTAGTTAGGAGTTACGGCGAAGTATTCTGAGCTCGTAAATAACGAGGTTGATAGACAAAATGCTAGTGGGAAAAATTAACGTAGCACTGCGAAGACTGTTTTCTATTCTTCAAGCTCTGTTGCATAGCGATTTGGCAGTAGTTACCTTGGTTACTAGCCCACGATTGGACAACAAAATTATACAGTCGTTTTCCAAAAAGCCCGGGCTTTTAAATTCCAACGGTAGATCAACTATCAAGTTCAGTGCGTTTCAATTGCATTTCTCTTGTGAATTCAAAACACATTCTATTTTCGAATCACCCTTAACTCTAAACTAAACTTTGCTGTCATACAAAATGGTAAGTTTTTCTTGCTTATCTTCTAAGTACTCTTACTTCTTACTTTTTCTATGTAAAATCCGAGCAAGTAGCTTCTCTTGACTTGTGAATGTTATTGTCAATTGTCATGCAAGGCATGGAATTTTATTTGTTGCAATTTTATGTTTCACTTGACTTCAGCTTTCTTATTTCTTTTAATTAATTACTACCTTATGGCTTATCCTTGGCTTTTGGCCTCATCAAATATTTAATTTAAAAAACCAGGCTAGCTAGGCTTCTAAATTATAATAGACCTAATATAACTAATCATATTCTAAATCATATTTTGATTTTTTATCATATTGATTTTTATGATTTCAAAGTAATTGTTTTGTGGAAACTTTTTATAATCACCAATTAGTGTTATAATATTTTTGACTTCAGATCACCTGATGTCAAGAGACTTTTAATTTTAATTAATTGTAAAACACTACTTTGAATTAGGTTAAAAAACTTTTTTGTCCTTGGCTTAATGAATGTGGTTTAAACTACTTATTTATTTTTTAGTCATCATCAAACAAAAAAATTATAAGGATTTTATTATTTCTTTTAGCTTAAAGTTATATAAAAAGGCTTTTAGGTTTTGTTTTTAACTATAACCCTATTATATAATTTTGCCCTAAATGGATTTATTGGTTATATAGACTAAATCTAATATTTTCTACAAATTAATTTTAACTTTAAATGTCATTTTTAAGCTAACTAAATTCTAGACAAAAATTTTTTAAATGTAAAAATTTTTATTAAGTTTTTAAACAGTCATGAAACCTTTTGACGAAAAAATTAAGGGTTTTTTATTAGAAAACCCTTATTTAAATCTTGTCAAGATTTTAATATCATAAATATCTTAAGTGATTTTAGAGTAAAAAAGCATACATATAGAAATAATACATCCGTATTGAAAAAAATTATAAATATAGTATTTTCCCTCTTAAACTACCAATTTTCCAGGCTGACCAACTCACTGAAGAGCAGATTGCTGAGTTCAAGGAGGCCTTCAGCCTGTTTGACAAGGATGGCGATGGCACCATCACCACCAAAGAGCTGGGCACTGTGATGCGCTCGCTAGGCCAGAACCCCACAGAGGCAGAACTGCAGGACATGATTAATGAGGTCGATGCCGACGGTAATGGCACCATTGACTTCCCCGAGTTCCTCACCATGATGGCCAGGAAGATGAAGGACACAGACAGCGAGGAGGAGATTCGGGAGGCGTTCCGCGTCTTCGACAAAGATGGCAACGGTTTCATCTCGGCCGCCGAGCTGCGCCACGTCATGACTAATCTGGGCGAGAAACTCACTGACGAGGAGGTGGACGAGATGATCCGGGAGGCTGATATTGATGGAGACGGCCAGGTCAACTACGAGGGTGAGTTACTGTCAAAGCGGGTGTTCTTCTTGCTTACTTTGGTTTCTGCATGACCTCTGCTCACTCGCGCACACACCTGCTGCTGCTGGGAACTAATAGTTATTTAAGGCTGTTTCTAGATAAGATTGCATAGCGTATATAACTTACTAATATTTTGAAACCCTTCCAAAATAGCTTTAGAATTAATCTATATAAATCAATTTTGCCTTGTCGGTGCTTTGAACAAGGTTGCATGGGTTATATACGGCACAGTATTTCAATTCTTAATGCACATTCACTGATCTGTTGTGTCCCACTCGCCAGTGTCCCTCTAGACACGAAAGACACGTATTTATGCACATAGGCTGATAATAAGTACTAACTATTCGGTTAAGCTTTGTTAACTTGCAATAGCGGGAGCATTGTCGGTGGCTTTAGCTAGTCAGCTTATCGTAGATTCTTAGCTCGGACCCGGATCTCGTTTCAAAGCCGAGCCTAGGTGATGTAAACAACAATTCCGGGGCATTTTGGTGTTTTGAAGGCCATATGGGGTTATTTATGATATGTAATCCGACGCTTGGCTGAAATTAAATATTCAGTCGGATTATAGATGAAAATCCGCCGTAGCAGTGTAGGCGAAATGCAAGACATCTGTACATTGAATTTTTCGGCTTCAACCGTAAACGAGTTTTATAGGTGTCAGTAGGCTCGAAATTGCGTGCTTTCGCGTTACAACTAACTATAGACGCGTAGGTAAATATAAAAAGTGTTTTGATTGTCTTTCCCTAACAAGAGAGCAGACTCGTAATGAAACCGCCTCACGCCGGTCTAAAGCGGGGCTGGCCATAGACTATTGCTGTCATTTTAACAGAGTGCTCCCTATACAAACCTGCACGAGCGGTGTTAAGAAAGCATGGCCATAGACTACTGCTGTCATTTTAACAGAGTGCTTCCCATACAAGCCTGCACGAGCGGTGTTAAGAAAGCATGGCCATAGACTACTGCTGTCATTTTAACAGAGTGCTTCCCATACAAGCCTGCACGAGCGGTGTTAAGAAAAACATGGCCATAGACTACTGCTGTCATTTTAACAGAGTGCTCCCCATACAAGCCTGCACGAGCGGTGTTAAGAAAGCATGGCCATAGACTACGCCAGTATAATCATAGACTATAAATGGATAATCATGAGACGCAGTTCTATCAATACGAGAACGAGTCCCTCAGCTTGTTTCTCTGCTTTAATCTGATGCATCTGAACTTAAATTGTACGACTCATTTAGATTGTCAAAAGAGATAGCACACGGGCTGTCTTTGGTGCTGTGCTAGTTTTGGCCATAGACTATAAAGTGGACAATAAAACAAAGGAAACAATAATATAAAAAATCCATGAGAAACATGTGGGCTAGGTAGAGAGAGAGGTATTGCTAATCGTGTCTCATTCATAAGCCGACAAGTGCCTCGAACTGTTTGCAAGTTAATTTTGGCTTTACTATTCGGACGCGCGCTTTATTAATTATGTATCAAAATATAGAGATAAGACAATAGAATTGAGAATAGTTAGCTTTTTGATTGGTTCAATATTAATTTTGCAGTTGTATTTTTGCTTGCCTCGAGTTTACACTGCGTTACTATTACTATTATAATTACTATTAATATTATATAGCTGACGCAGCCGACAATTTGCCGTTGTCTCTAAATGTTGTTTATTTTTGCTTTTTGATTTTCTCTTCATTTCAGAGTTTGTTAGAATGATGACCACTAAGTAGACAGAGAGAGGCATCGCAGCATGTTCTATACAGTTAGTTATTGACAGAGACCCAGCTTTAAGTAATTTTTACTTCTTCTTCTCTTCAAATTTCTCCTAATGAATATTCTAAAAGCTTTGCTTACTAACCAAGCACTAACAGTCTGTCTATATGCTTAATAAACCTGCTTAAAAAGCTACCAGGCGTTTTTTCTTCTATAAAATCTATCTAAAAAATTCCTCAGACACTATTCTAGATCTAGGTCAACTAGGATTAAAGATATATTTAGCATCCATAATAAAATGGGATTAGCGCACCTAGAGGATTAAGAGTTGACCGAGCCACCCATCATCGAAGTTCGAAGCGCGCAGTTGGTAATTTTGAATTTTGTAACAAATTCGTTTTTGTTTTGTTTTTCTCTCATTTACTAATCTTTGTTAGTTCTGCCGAAATGCCAAACAAGATTTCTATATAGCCGCCAAATTTAACTTTTGTTTGAGCAATTTAATGACTTTCTAACTGCTGTCCGCTTGCTTTTGTATTTATTTGTTCATTTTATTTATTTATTTTAAAGCAAATTTTGCTCAGTCTTTCTTGACAATTCGGTGCTGAAAGTTGATTGATTAATTACTCGATTTGTTCTGCTGGCAGTGCGGTAAAATATGCCTGCTAGGCTCTGGTGTCCTGTGTGTCAGTCTCACCTCTGTCCCTCTAATTTCTAATTGACTTACTTTTACACTTCTGCTAAACCGTGTGAAAAATTCTGTTCCAGTACAGCGTGCTATTCATAAATTACAAATGATTTTCACACGGAAATTAGCAGATTTTTATTTTATAAAGTTTACAGCAATAGCTAGTCAGTCTCTTTCTCCGGAGGGCTAGCAAGACTCTCCCAGGTTGGATTTTAGGGGCTGGCATCAGTTTGGTTTGGCTGTGCCTCCCATTCCTGTAGCATTTTCCAGCCGAAGTTGACCTTTTGCGCCAACATGCCACGCGCAGCAGCCTGTGTAAATGTCGAGAGTTCTGGTAAAGGGGAGAGGGCGGTAGCGAGGTAGAAATACTGCCAGGTTAACTTATAGGTTAGTTTATTTCTATCAGAAAAAAATAGTCTTTTCCTATATAGTCGCAGATCCTATGGATAAAGATGAGAGAGGGAATATAGAGGAGAGAAGAGGAAAGACGTAAGATTAGAGATTAAAGTAGAGAAAAGAACTGAGAAGAGACGCAAACTTTGAGCGGGCCGTAGGATATAGTTTAGCTTCACTATATAGAGCTATCCGCCTGTTCAATGATCCCTACGCCAATTTGTCCTTGAGCCTGGCTTGCGGCTACAAAAATCTTTGCCGAGGGGGGTGGGGCTTCAGCTTAGGCTTTTTTCACATCCCCTTTTCTTCCTCCTCATGCATCAGTTTCCCCGTTGAATTCCTTCTCACTCATCATCCGGCTCTGCCTATAAGCATTTTATTATTCTTAGTTCTCAGTCTCTCTCTCTCTCTCTCAGTTTTCTATAGTTGCAAAATGAGCCTTTAATTTCTCCATTTCCTTTCAACTATAAGCCTTCTTTCCCAATCGCCATAGTCTCAGTCTGCCTACTTCCTCATCGCAAAAAAGTGGAGAGAGGCACCAACCTCCCCACCCACCCCTCGGGCTGTGCTGTCGCTTCAATGCCGCGCACACTATGAAATCGATGCGATCCCCCCTCTCTCGAGCAGCGGAGCCTCAGAGAAGGGAGAAGAGTGTGTGTGTGGCCTACATCGAGCCAGTTATATTTTTTGGCTTAAAGAAGACGGGTTGGCTTGCGGCTTTCAAAGAAAACCTGCGCGTTAGCCTTTTTCTTTTTCTATATACTACAGCTACTACTTTCTCTCTTTCCCGCTGCTCGGCTTTCATACTTACTGCCTTACTCCCTCGTGGGATTCTTTTTGTCCGTTGCAGGCTCGCCCTCTCCTCCACTCTCCTCCCCTTTTCATCAGCTGCTCCTCTGCTGCACTTCTCTCTTGCCCATTAAATCCGGCGGCGTGTACATTGCCGGCAGCGCTGCGCGGTTGTATAGGGGAAAAGAGGAGGAGGAGGAGACGGGGGGGTATCGGCAGAGATGGGATGAGGTGGAAGGGTGAAGCTTGGAGGAATCGGCTTTTCGTTAAGCCCACGGCTACAGCCACCTAAGCCCGCATCTCTCGTTTTGGGGTCGGGGAGAAATGGCCGGGGAGTCCGATGCGTTGTCATGACGGCTCCCGAGGTTAAGGGATAGGTGGGTAGGCAGGCCCAGCGCCTGCAGTTGTCGTCCGCCCACTCGCACACAAAGCCAGCCAGCCAGCCAGCCATGGGTCCGGTGTCGGATTGCCCGTAGGGACATTCAAAACCTCCCTTCTCTTCCTACTCCTCTTACATAGGCGAGCCGCGCGTCGCAGGAAACTCTCTTGCTTCCAGGCGCGCATCCATAGCTGTAGCGTTGTAAATTTTTTTTGCCTACACATCTACATGCAGTTTCTACGCAATCGTGCGCGCAATAAAGGCAGCATAGGATTGAGGAGCGGTAGTGTGCATCTTAGCTAGCCAGTGTGTATCTTTTCTGTCCAGTGCCGGATCGGTAAATCTACGCATTTAAGAAATAATATCGCATTGCGGGCATTCTTATCTTTTAGCTCAGGCCTAGTTAGCTGGTTTCAGCATTCCCTATGTATTTGAGGAAGAAACAAGTCGGAGAGTGCAATAATGGGACTTCTCAGGGGAGAGTTAATGAAAAAGTCATGCCACGGCCGCTTGGAGAGCTGGCGGCCTGCCCTGTGTATATTGGAACAGGCCTGAGTAATAGGAGCTATAGTCCGTTTGCATAGGGGTGGCTAGTGGGGTGGGCAAATGCTGGGGGCGTGTAAATATTTAATGCGAGCATTTTTGTTAGGCCATCCAAGCTCTTTCTGGTGAATTGGTTTAGCTATATACTAAGCTACTAAGCGAGATGAAACGAAAGATGCTTTTTAGAGCAGTCATCTATAAAATTGGACCGGGAACACCGCCTAAGCTGCTGCTATAACTGCATTTTCGATTTATAGTTTGCATAGTAGTTGGCGCGTTTGACTTGTAGGTTTACTTGCGCTCTATGCATGACAGTTTGGTTTTGGAGTAAGCACTTAGTTGTCATGGGTAGCGGACTTCCTCTTAACGATGCAGTTGGGGGGGGGGGGGGCAAGTCCAACACACTTGATGGTTCTATGTGCATGCAGTAAGGCTTAACACATGGTAAGAATGCGAACTATTTTGTTTGTGTAAGCGGCCTAGGTTAGACGCAAAAAGGCTGGAGTGCTGCGCTAACAAAGCTCCGCATATAAGTGCGTTTATGTATTAAATAGTTATTTAAAAATCGGCCATAACTGCACTGAGCAGTGAGCACACTTGCTCAGATGAATCGGTTTTATCTGCTACTCTGCAACAATATATAATGATAGATTGGTCTGTCTGTTTCGATTCAACTCGTCCCAATTCGAGTCCTCAATCTAATGCAGAAGGCTAGCCTACCCTGGCCGCTGTTCTAATATGCAAAAAAGCAATTACTGCCAGTCCCCGCGGGCCTCCTGTATTGGCCCCTCCTATAATGGCTAGTTGGGCCTTGCGTGAAGGGAAATAGGGCTAGGCCGGCCTAGTGCTCTGGTTGGCAACTGCTGGCTATTATAGGATGGGCAATGCGAGGAAAGAGAGATGGAGAAGATTTCCACCGTGCCGCTTTCGGCCGAGGATTTGGGCTATCGAGGCCCGGAGAGAGATGGGAGGTTATAAAATGGGATGGGGCTAAGGGGAAGCGGCGAGAAAATAAAATTATTCCCTCCCCTCTTTTCCCCTCTATAGCTCTTTTCCTAATTTTCAATGCCCTCTACCCAACGATGGGGGGAGATGGGATGGCTGGAGAGGCTGCTCCTGCTGCACTTTAAGAGCTCAAACTCATTCCCTCTGTGCCCAGTCTGGCCTCAAATTTCTAGGCTGTCGTGCGTTCTCTGTCTCTCGCCCTTATCTATCTTCATCATCCCTCCATCTAGCCCCTCTTTCCCAGGCCTTGCTCCCATCGGGGGCTATAGGATTAGGAAGGCTTGAGATGCTGCCGCCACCGCCTCCTCCTTTTCCTCGTGTTCCGCGCCTTCTCACATGCCAGCACCATCCGTGCCCCGCGCTATTGCTCTCTCTCTCTCTCTCTCTCTCTCCATCTCTCTCTCTCTTCTTTTTTCCTCATCGCGCCCATCAGTCCCATTCCAATCGCTCTTTGGCTTTGCTAATCCATTCCAAGTCCTTCAGGCCGCCCATCCTCCTATCTCTGTCCTGTCCTGCGTGATGTTTTCAATGGAGTATAGCCGTCATGCCGATAGAAATCATGCCCCTAACCCACTGCCTCTGTTTAGATTCACCCCAGGGCTAAGAAGGACAGGCAGAGAGCGGATAGAGGGGGAGGGGGGCGCATCTTTTGAGAGCGGCAGTCTGTTTGACTTTTAACTTATCGATCTGATGAAGCGTTTTGGAGCGATGCTGATCCAAATCCCGCACGGTTCTGTTTTCTCTTTGAACTTGAGAGGGAGATGCCGATGCCGCCTCTAGCCGATTGAGTATTTGGGACAAAAGTTTAGAATTGCCAGGCATTCACTCTATTGCCATTCTCTGAAATCTTCCATCTGAATTGGCTGGCTGGCTAAATTATTTAATTTCCTCTCCATGCTTGTTTTGGCTTAACGAAATTTCCTATTCTTGTCCTTTGTTATGAATAACTCAAAAAAACTGGTTGGTAGTCAGCCAGTACTGATCCAGTAGAGCCGTTATGCTGAATTTTGTTGCATTAATTAATTCTAATGCAAAATTACAATTTTTCTGCTAATCGCACGGCAAATGCGGGTCATTTTCCGGCTAAAACTTCAATTTTGTCTAGTCTGAAAATTGAAATCATTTATAATGCTGAGGTTGTCATTAGCAGCGTGATAAGAATTTGTGTTTTTTGGATTTTTTCAGAATTCGTCACTATGATGACCACCAAGTAAGGGTTGGACTGTGGCGCACCCTCGGCCGTTGATAGCACCCGTCAATCGAAGATCTTAGCAGTGCATTGTGAACACTTGCCGTCACTACAGCCACCACCAACACCACCCAATCTAGCGGCGAGTTTTGCTAATGTTAAAAAGTGCAGCATGTACTGGTTTCTACCTAGGTTTTTATATCTTCTATTGATCTATTTCCCTCTGTTTTCTCGATTATAAACAGTAGAGCTCTGAGTAAAGTGATATACAATTTGCATAGTAACAATGTGCACCCAGCCACTAACCCAAACTAAGACAACCTGAGTGTTAATCTGTACAGTTAAGATTCGCTGTCTCTTGGCTCCGCCTGTCCAGCGTCTGTCCTCCATAGACTGAAAAGTGCAAGCGCAAATAGACAACTGCCGCAAACAGTTAGTAGTAGGCGTATTTAAAAAGAAAGCGATTTTTGAAGAAGAAATGAAAATAATAGAAGATGCAACTGGATGAGCCTACAGCTGTCTGTCATTTTATCTATATCTTTATCTTTTCCTTTCTGTCCCTAAATTTTAACTACTTACTATCAACTTAAATTAACAAAAATAGGCAAAATGCGCAGTGAATTTTCCTATGGTATTACTTACTCGCCTGGTCTGCAAAAAAGTAGCATATAGCGAACAAATTGCGGGACGAATTTTCGCTATTTCGCTTTTTGGCTCGCATTTTTTGATGTGGCGCCGGAAGCGTATCTTTAATATTTTTAATATGCACTTTTATTATTTATATTAATAATTTATGCTTTATTCTGTATCTTATTATAGTTATTCGATAAGAGTTTTTTCCATCTATTTATTATTAATGATAATACTTACTAATATATTAATAGCAATACCCCCTAAGCATTGTTCTCTCTCTCCCTCCCCAATCTCAGTCATCTGTGCAACTATCTAAGCGCTTATTTAATTGTGTAAAAGTGCAAATGCTTACATTTCCGTCTGTTCTCTCTATTCTATATATACACATGGCAATAATATGCTAACAGTTTAATTGTTATTACTATGTCTAAATACTGTACGCAAGCAAGGCGACATGCGGGCACCCGACATTCCTCTCTTTGTTGCTGCCATTTGCACTGACTCCAATTCAATAGCGATAGCGTTAGCATATGTTATAAGTCAGGTTTGAAGTCCCCGCTTTTTAATATGTCATCTTTAGCCCCTCCCCCCCCGACTCAAAGAAGCAATACGATACAGGTATATTAATTACAGACTTGAAGCAGTTTTCCTTCAAACATTTGCTATTATTTTTTTCTGCGCTAATTCGCTTTACTCCGGCTTGTCACCTGACGTGCAATGCACCGACTTATATTATATAATCATTTACTAAATGATTAATTACTGCTATTAATCTGTTTCAGCTTCTCTGCCTCATTGTCTAGCAATTTTAACATATATATTATTTCTATTAGGCCTGATCCCCGAGCCTTATCTATCGCTTGCTAATAATGTCCTCGGTTAAGTCAAATTTGCCCCCCCCCCTACCTGTACGAGTACTCGGCAAGCACCAGCAGCACTACTAGCACAGTCAAAGCAAAAATATGCACTCAGCGACCGATTGACTGCTCTAGTGTCTTTTCCTCGCTCTCTCTCTTGTTCTCTTTTATCTAAAAAGTTAATTTATTATTGGTCTAAAAGAATCATAAAAAACAAAACAGTTTCTTCTGTTCTGCCTAAAATTAAATATTGCTTCTTTTAGTATTGTTTTGACTTTGACTTATTTTTTGCATAGCTTATTGCAAGCTAGTAAGTAGAGCTTGAGAACAAGCAAATGAATCTTCTCAAATGAATCTAATAATATAAGTAAAATGCACGAGTTGAGCGATTAGATCCTTCGAGCACACATTCAAGCTTGTGGGCACAGATTCTATAGCATTTTGCAGTCTAGTTTGAACCAGAGAATATCTAGCTAAATATCGAATGCGGGATCTACTTTTGAGCCATAAACTATGACAGCTTGAGTTTGCAACTCTGGCGCCTGCCAAATCTCCAGTAACGTCAGTATTGGTTTTGTCAGCCCAACTGAAAATAAAGCCATCCAAAGTGAGAATCCTGCCTACGCTGACTGCGAAGGGCCTGGCTGCGTGCAGCCTTAGTCTATGGGCCATAGACAATAAAGGACAAGCAAAGTGATAAAAAGCCATCCAATGTGAGAATCCATTGGTCTATGTGTCGTATTCTTTTATTTTTATACCTTCTGAGCCATATGACTAGCCAATAACTTAAACGGAATAACGGAAACAGGAACACACTGGATGATACAGTACAGTAAAGTAAAGAGTTAAATAGCCGTCCCTCAATGCACTGCCCAAAGAGTCGTCTGCTAGGCCCTTCGTATTCAGCGTAGGCAGGATTCTCACATTGGATGGCTTTTTATCACTTTGCTTGTCCTTTATTGTCTATGGCCCATAGACTAAGGCTGCACGCAGCCAGGCCCTTCGCAGTCAGCGTAGGCAGGATTCTCACTTTGGATGGCTTCATTCTCAGTTAGGCTGACAAAACCAATACTGAAAGCCCTTTGATGAAGCATCCAATGGAATCACTCATCCATAGTAAAAGCTGCATGAGCTTTAGCATTCTATATTTAGCTCGCTCGAACAGCAGGTTGGTGCGGCACACGCTGGCCTGCTGCGCGCCGCCTTCAAGATCGGCTTCGAGCTGAGTACTCTATCGCCGCACCTGTCTGTCCCGTCCCAGCGAACTGTTGCGACTCCAGCTGACAGGTCATATCATCCGTGCCGAGTCCTACTGCCCGTGTACGAGGTGCTGTTGCTGACGTTTTAGGCGTGGACAGTTACGCACCCGACTGCCTGCTGGCTGATGCTGGCGCTCCGGACACTGCCGGCGGTGCGGCCTCCGTTCGCGACCTGTGACGTCTTTGCCTCTATTGACTCGCTTGACTGGCTGACAACGTATTTTGTTGCATTTTTGTAGTGAGTTGCAAGCATACTGGGGGGATTTCATAACGCCTTCACAAGACCGAAATTTCACATCGTAGAAAACTCAATATAACAAAGACCATGTAGATTTTTCGGCGTTATGCAATTTCGGCGTTGAAAACGACCTGTGTACTTGTATGCGCTAGTCGCTAGAGCGCAGGTTGCTACATGTATATTGTACAGCACGTATGCTTTTCACTCACTCTCTGTCTCTATCTTTTATACCAGGTATGTAACAATCGCATCACATTTAACTTGCGTATCGATCTAATAAACGTCAAGAGGCTTTTCGTCAACTCACAGTTGAAAAAGTAAAAAGCGAAGAATAATGAAACCTATATTTTCATAAGCACCAGAAAGGAGGAAAGGGTTTTGCATACTTTCAGACTTTAGAAATTTAACAAAATCGTTTCCCGAAATTGTCTAACAAAATCTGTTGTGATCTCTGTCCTCTACTATTCTGTGCAGCACAAGTCCCTACCACTCGCATAGCGTGATGTCCAGAGGTAGATTGTCGAGTTCCAGTTCCACTGCTTGATGGCTGCCTTCAGACAAGAGCTTCCGGGTTTTTTGCTTCCGGGACATTGGCATTGTGTCCTAGGTACATTAACGTATATGTACTGTATAAGCTGTTTTAACTTCCAGAGTACGACTCAGTTGCTTCGCTCGCGTCCATTCCATCAAACTGATCCCGTAAAATGCGCTCCTTCAAAGTCAAGAGAGGATTCTGGTTCAGTGCTGTCAACAGCGCCTGCACATGTTCCAAATGCCACCTTCGATGATTGATCACGGCCACGTTGCAGCCAGTAATTTCATACCGTCATCGAATACTCGCAACAGTCTTTGCCTTGACATTCGGCCAACGCGAAAAATGCTTCCGTTGTTATTGCTGGACGATTTGACACGGCTCTTACCATAGACAACTGGCATAGACGACGCGAATGCATGCGCGTTTTCATATTGGATTCTTTTGCTTGTTTGTAAGCTCTACTTACTAGCTGGCAAATTGCTAGACTAGGAAATTCGCTGATGGAACTTAGCACATCCCAGCCCACCTCATCCCAATTCCCACTCAGCCCATCACATCCCAATCTATCCTATCCCATCCCATTCTATCCTATCCCATCCCATTCTATCCTATCCCATCCCATTCTATCCTATCCCATCCCATTCTATCTGACCCCATCCCATTCTATCTTATCCCATCCCATTCTATCTTATCCCATCCCATTTTATCCCTATCCCATCCCACCCCATTCTATCCTATCCCATTTTATCCCATCCCATCCTATTCTTTCCTATCCCATCCCATCCCATTCTATTCTATTCTATCCCATCCTATCCCATTATATCCCATCCCATTCTATCCCATCCCATTCTATCCCATACCATTCTATCCCATCCTATTCTATCCTATCCCATCCCATTCTGTTCTATCCCATCCAATTCTTTCCTATCCATCCCATTCTATCCTATCCCATTCTATCCCATCCCACCCATTCTATTCCATCCCATCCTATTCTTTCATATTCCATCCCATCCTATTCTTTCATATCCCATCCCATTCTATTATATCCATCCCATTCTTTCATATCCCATCCCATTCTATCTCACCCCACCCACCCCATCTCAACCCAGCATGCGATATCTGGCCTCAGGTCTCAGTGTGGCTGTTTCAAAGTCACTATCGACGTGTAAATAAAAACTCTGCACAAACCCATAGTGCAACAGATGTATGCCGTAATTTGGGTAAATAGTGTTCATTATTATAAATCACCAGTGAACATCTTTTTTGGCCTCGTTAAAATTTATTAATGCTCATACATAGGTGCAGGCACAAGTTTATAAAATCATTTTATATAAGATTCACTCCAGCTGCAGCAGCACAAGTGCGGCCAGCGTGTCCTGTGCAGTTGAGAATTTTACAGATATTACTACTAATTACTACTAACATCATAAAGGCACGTATAGTAGCAAAACTTTCACTTTTTGTGGCCAAAAATTTTAATAATTACAAAAGCAACATTTATAAGTGGATGATTCCTTTCTGAACAGTAGGTTAACATAAGGGTAGACATGATCGAGAACAAAGGCACTACACAGCTAAAAAGCACTCGATGATGTATTGAATTAACGGAAACTTGAAGGTAGTCACGTCCGAATCTAGGAAAGAGTTGACAGGCAGTGGGCCGATGCGGGAAACTACACGAGAGCCAGACGCGTTTACCGGTTGAACTGCCCTGCCACTCTGCTTCAAATTTGGTCTTCAGATTAAAGTTTTAGTTTTCCTAATTTTTTAATTGTCCTCTTGCTAAACCAGTAGTAAGTAACTGGTTAAACACAACCTAGTGAGCCACTTTAATCAATGCAGAAGAAGAAACTAACATCAAACACAGCGAATAAATCTAGCTTTAAATCGTCATTTAAACAGACAGCAACACAATTAGTGGAAGCAATTAAATGCTGAACATTACAGCGCATCGCTATCAGCAATGTTTCCCTAGTTAGTTAATGGACTGAAAAACAGAACCTAAGGATAAAAAACAACTGGAGTAAAGATACAGAGATGGTGACGGACAATATATCAGAGCTTGATTGATTTATGAATCAGCTGCATTTTGATTAGCTGTGGTAACATTTTGTATGGGCAATAAAAATGCTGCCAAAATGCCTTATACATATAATCCAACAACCCAATCTGAGAAAAAGACGTTTCTAAGCATGGATGGCCCTGACAGATCTGTTCTAACCGTCTGACAGCTTTGGTCTGACTGTCTGACAGATCTGTTCTAACCTTCTGACAGCTTTGGTCTGACTATCTGACAGTTCTGCTCTAACCGTCTGACAGCTTTGGTCTGACTATCTGACAGTTCTGCTCTAACCTTCTGACAGCTTTGGTCTGACTATCTGACAGTTCTGTTCTAACCGTCTGACAGCTTTGGTCTGACTATCTGACAGTTCTGCTCTAACCTTCTGACAGCTTTGGTCTGACTATCTGACAGTTCTGCTCTAACCTTCTGACAGCTTTGGTCTGACTGTCTGACAGTTCTGTTCTAACCGTCTGACAGCTTTGGTCTGACTATCTGACAGTTCTGTTCTAACCGTCTGACAGCTTTGGTCTGACTATCTGACAGTTCTGCTCTAACCTTCTGACAGCTTTGGTCTGACTATCTGACAGTTCTGCTCTAACCTTCTGACAGCTTTGGTCTGACTATCTGACAGTTCTGCTCTAACCGTCTGACAGCTTTGGTCTGACTATCTGACAGTTCTGCTCTAACCTTCTGACAGCTTTGGTCCGACTATCTGACAGTTCTGTTCTAACCGTCTGACAGCTTTGGTCTGACTATCTGACAGTTCTGCTCTAACCTTCTGACAGCTTTGGTCTGACTATCTGACAGTTCTGCTCTAACCTTCTGACAGCTTTGGTCTGACTATCTGACAGATCTGCTCCAACCTTCTGACAGCTTTGGTCTGACAATCTGACTGTTCTGTTCTAACCTTCTGACAGCTTTAAATCACAAACATCCAACCCGGCTACCCCTTGCCAGCCTGCCGCTGCCATTTCCACTGCTGCCGGAGGCTGCCAGGCCGGCAGGCGGTCACCAGTAAGCCGGCATTGTCGGCGGCCGCCTCAAGGCACATACGGCGCAGCACGTGATAGATGGTGCCATCCGGCCTGTACAGCCACTCCTGGTTGCCGCGGCCGCCGTGGCAATTGTACACGATGACGCCGCTGCCCGGATAGTCGATGCAGCCTTCGTCGCGTCGAATTTCGCCCAGCTTAGACAGCATCCAGAACTGGTTGCCGCCCTGGCCGTGGCATTGCCACAGTTTCACGGCAGTCTGCCCAGTCTCTCTGTGACTAACTGGCGCGTCGATGCAGTAGGGCCCGGCCGCGCTTCGGATGGCGCCTTTGGCGAGCGCGTGGCGCGGCAGGAACAGTTCGGGATAAACGGTGTCCAGGTACCATTGGAAACTGCGACAGCCCAGCCGTTGGCGGAGGGCTTTGCGCTCGGAGACGTCGCCGAATTCACCCTGGGAGGTGTAGTTTGGCAGGGGTTACTACTGACAGTAGGCTAAAGAGAAAATGCTGTTGCTTCTTCAAAATCCATTAAAAAATATAACCTTTAAGATTTATAAAACATTCTAGCCTCTTAAATTTAATCTATAGTGACCTCTAAAATTCTCCTCAATTCATCATTTTCATTCCCATCATTCTCCATTACTCTCCCTATTAGTCCCATGCCCTTGTCCTCTCCATCGTCTCCTCTAGCTACCATTTCACCATTTCAATCTCCTTTTGGTCCGACTTTGCATCGCTTCGTTTACCCCTTCACCCTCCTCTACCCCTTCACCCTACTTCTCTACCCCTTCACCTTACTTCTCTACCGCTTCAACCTCTTCCTCTACCTCTCCTTCTCTACCCTTCACCCTCCTAATCTACCCCTTCACCCTACTTCTCTAATCCTTCACCCTACTACTCTACCCCTTCACCCTCCTCCTCTACCCTTCACCCTCCTCCTCTACCCTTCACCCTCCTCCTCTACCCTTCACTCTCCTCCTCTACCCTTCACCCTCCTCCTCTACCCTTCACCCTCCTCCTCTACCTTGCACCCTCCTCCTCTACCTTGCACCCTCCTCCTCTATCCTTCCCCCTCCTCCTCTACCCTTCAACCTCCTCCTCTATCCTTCACCCTCCTCCTCTACCCTTCACCCTCCTCTCTACCCTTCACCCTCCTCCTCTACCCTTCCCCCTCCTCCTCTACCCTTCACCCTTCTCCTCTACCCTTCACCCTCCTCCTCTACCCTTCACCCTCCTCCTCTATCCTTCCCCCTCCTCCTCTACCCTTCAACCTCCTCCTCTATCCTTCACCCTCCTCCTCTACCCTTCACCCTCCTCTCTACCCTTCACCCTCCTCCTCTACCCTTCACCCTCCTCCTCTACCTTGCACCCTCCTCCTCTACCTTGCACCCTCCTCCTCTACCCTTCACCCTCCTCCTCTACCCTTCACCCTACTTCTCTACCCCTTCACCTTACTTCTCCAACCCTTCACTCTCCTCCTCTACCCTTCACCCTCCTCCTCTATCCTTCACCCTCCTCCTCTACCCTTCACCCTCCTCTCTACCCTTCACCCTCCTCCTCTACCCTTCCCCCTCCTCCTCTACCCTTCACCCTTCTCCTCTACCCTTCACCCTCCTCCTCTACCCTTCACCCTCCTCCTCTATCCTTCCCCCTCCTCCTCTACCCTTCAACCTCCTCCTCTATCCTTCACCCTCCTCCTCTACCCTTCACCCTCCTCTCTACCCTTCACCCTCCTCCTCTACCCTTCACCCTCCTCCTCTACCTTGCACCCTCCTCCTCTACCTTGCACCCTCCTCCTCTACCCTTCACCCTCCTCCTCTACCCTTCACCCTACTTCTCTACCCCTTCACCTTACTTCTCCAACCCTTCACTCTCCTCCTCTACCCTTCACCCTCCTCCTCTACCCTTCACCCTCCTCCTCTACCCTTCACCCTCCTCCTCTACCCTTCACCCTCCTCCTCAACCCTTCACCCTCCTCCTCTACCCTTCACCCTCCTCCTCTACCCTTCACCCTCCTCTTCTACCCTTCACCCTCCTCCTCTACCCTTCACCCTCCTCCTCTACCCTTCACCCTCCTCCTCCACCATTCACCCTCCTCCTCTACCCTTCACTCTCTCCCCTATCCCTTCACCCTACTCTACCGCACCACCCGCCCCTCTTCCCCCTCTCACCTTGCCCCCAACCCGCTCATAGTACAGCTTGCCGTAGTCGTCCATCCACACTTCGGCCAGTCGCACGGAGTTCTTCTTGAGCACGTTGCCCCGGCCCCAGGAATAGGGCGATCGTTTCCTAAACACGTGGCCAACAATGGAGCAGGGCACAATCTCTAGCGTGCCGCCGCACATCCAAATTTTAAAGCTAATCTCCAGATTCTCGCCGCCCCAGATATCGAAGCCGGGATCGTAGCTGCCCAGGTGGGCAAAATAGCGCCTGTCTATGGCAAACAGGCCGCCGGCCATGGTGGGGCTGGGCACCGGGTCGATGCGGCTGGCCCGCTGGTTGCGGACCCGGTCGGGCAGGACGTGCCAATTGAATTGCAGATTCCAATCGAAACCGCCCACGCTGACCGAGTCCAGGTTGGTGGTTGAGGACATTGCGAAGGTGTCGTCATTTATCACCTGGATGTTGGCGGATTGAAAACTTTTTAAAATCTGTTTATCAACAGGACATTCAAGCTTTTAAGCTTCAGGAATCAGGATTGCGAGATTCAAAGCTTCAGGATCGGGGAATTCAAAGCTTCAGGATCTGGGAATTCAAAGCTTCAGGATCTGGGAATTCAAAGCTTCAGGATCAGGGAATTCAAAGCTTCAGGATCGGGGAATTCAAAGCTTCAGGATCAGGGAATTCAAAGCTTCAGCATCTGGGAATTCAAAGCTTCAGGATCGGGGAATTCAAAGCTTCAGGATCGGGGAATTCAAAGCTTCAGGATCTGGGAATTCAAAGCTTCAGGATCGGGGAATTCAAAGCTTCAGGATCAGGGAATTCAAAGCTTCAGGATCTGGGAATTCAAAGCTTCAGGATCGGGGAATTCAAAGCTTCAGGATCCGGGAATTCAAAGCTTCAGCATCTGGGAATTCAAAGCTTCAGGATCGGGGAATTCAAAGCTTCAGGATCAGGGAATTCAAAGCTTCAGGATAGGGGAATTCAAAGCTTCAGGATCAAGGAATTCAAAGCTTCAGGATCTGGGAATTCAAAGCTTCAGGATCAGGGAATTCAAAGCTTCAGGATCGGGGAATTCAAAGCTTCAGGATCAGGGAATTCAAAGCTTCAGCATCTGGGAATTCAAAGCTTCAGGATCGGGGAATTCAAAGCTTCAGGATCAGGGAATTCAAAGCTTCAGGATCTGGAAATTCAAAGCTTCAGCATCTGGGAATTCAAAGCTTCAGCATCTGGGAATTCAAAGCTTCAGGATCGGGGAATTCAAAGCTTCAGGATCGGGGAATTCAAAGCTTCAGGATCTGGGAATTCAAAGCTTCAGCATCTGGGAATTCAAAGCTTCAGCATCTGGGAATTCAAAGCTTCAGGATCGGGGAATTCAAAGCTTCATGATCAGGGAATTCAAAGCTTCAGGATCTGGGAATTCAAAGCTTCAGGATCTGGGAATTCAAAGCTTCAGGATCTGGGAATTCAAAGCTTCAGGATCAGGGAATTCAAAGCTTCAGGATCAGGGAATTCAAAGCTTCAGGATCTGGGAATTCAAAGCTTCAGGATCAGGGAATTCAAAGCTTCAGCATCTGGGAATTCAAAGCTTCAGGATCGGGAATTCAAAGCTTCAGCATCTGGGAATTCAAAGCTTCAGGATCGGGAATTCAAAGCTTCAGGATCAGGGAATTCAAAGCTTCAGGATCTGGGAATTCAAAGCTTCAGCATCTGGAAATTCAAAGCTTCAGGATCAGGGAATTCAAAGCTTCAGCATCTGGGAATTCAAAGCTTCAGGATCGGGGAATTCAAAGCTTCAGGATCAGGGAATTCAAAGCTTCATGATCAGGGAATTCAAAGCTTCAGGATCGGGGAATTCAAAGCTTCATGATCAGGGAATTCAAAGCTTCAGGATCAGGGAATTCAAAGCTTCAGGATCAGGGAATTCAAAGCTTCAGCATCTGGGAATTCAAAGCTTCAGGATCTGGGAATTCAAAGCTTCAGTATCTGGGAATTCAAAGCTTCAGGATCAGGGAATTCAAAGCTTCAGGATCAGGGAATTCAAAGCTTCAGGATCAGGGAATTCAAAGCTTTAGGATCTGGGAATTCAAAGCTTCAGCATCAGGGAATTCAAAGCTTCAGGATCGGGGAATTCAAAACTTCAGGATCTGGGAATTCAAAGCTTCAGGATCGGGGAATTCAAAGCTTCAGGATCTGGCAATTCAAAGCTTCAGGATCTGGGAATTTAAAGCTTCAGAATCGGGGAATTCAAAGCTTCAGGATCAGGCAATTCAAAGCTTCAGGATCTGGGAATTTAAAGCTTCAGAATCGGGGAATTCAAAGCTTCAGGATCGAGGAAATCAAAGCTTCAGGATCAGGGAATTCAAAGCTTCAGGATCAGGCAATTCAAAGCTTCAGGATCTGAGAACTTAAAGTTTCAGGATCAGGCAATTCAAAGCTTCAGGATCTGGGAATTTAAAGCTTCAGAATCGGGGAATTCAAAGCTTCCGGATCGGGGAATTCAAAGCTTCAGGATCAGGGAATTCAAAGCTTCAGGATCAGGGAATTCAAAGCTTCAGGATCAGGCAATTCAAAGCTTCAGGATCTGGGAATTTAAAGCTTCAGAATCGGGGAATTCAAAGCTTCAGGATCGGGGAATTCAAAGCTTCAGGATCAGGGAATTCAAAGCTTCAGGATCAGGCAATTCAAAGCTTCAGGATCTGAGAACTTAAAGTTTCAGGATCAGGGAATTCAAAGCTTCAGGATCGGAGAATTCAAAGCTTCAGGATCTGGGAATTTAAAGCTTCAGAATCGGGGAATTCAAAGCTTCAGGATCGGGGAATTCAAAGCTTCAGGATCAGGTAATTCAAAGCTTCAGCATCAGGGAATTCAAAGCTTCAGGATCGGGGAATTCAAAGCTTCAGGATCTGGGAATTCAAAGCTTCAGGATCTGGGAATTCAAAGCTTCAGGATCAGGGAATTCAAAGCTTCAGGATCGGGGAATTCAAAGCTTCAGGATCAGGGAATTCAAAGCTTCAGGATCAGGCAATTCAAAGCTTCAGGATCTGAGAACTTAAAGTTTCAGGATCAGGGAATTCAAAGCTTCAGGATCGGAGAATTCAAAGCTTCAGGATCTGGGAATTTAAAGCTTCAGAATCGGGGAATTCAAAGCTTCAGGATCGGGGAATTCAAAGCTTCAGGATCAGGGAATTCAAAGCTTCAGCATCAGGGAATTCAAAGCTTCAGGATCGGGGAATTCAAAGCTTCAGGATCGGGGAATTCAAAGCTTCAGGATCTGGGAATTCAAAGCTTCAGGATCAGGGAATTCAAAGCTTCAGGATCAGGGAATTCAAAGCTTCAGGATCGGGGAATTCAAAGCTTCAGGATCGGGGAATTCAAAGCTTCAGGATCAGGGAATTCAAAGCTTCAGGATCTGGGAATTCAAAGCTTCAGGATCAGGGAATTCAAAGCTTCAGCATCAGGGAATTCAAAGCTTCAGGATCGGGGAATTCAAAGCTTCAGCATCAGGGAATTCAAAGCTTCAGCATCAGGGAATTCAAAGCTTCAGCATCAGGGAATTCAAAGCTTCAGGATCAGGGAATTCAAAGCTTCAGCATCAGGGAATTCAAAGCTTCAGCATCAGGGAATTCAAAGCTTCAGCATCAGGGAATTCAAAGCTTCAGGATCAGGGAATTCAAAGCTTCAGTATCAGGGAATTCAAAGCTTCAGCATCTGGGAATTCAAAGCTTCAGCATCTGGGAATTCAAAGCTTCAGGATCGGGGAATTCAAAGCTTCAGGATTGGGGAATTCAAAGCTTCAGGATCAGGGAATTCAAAGCTTCAGCATCTGGGAATTCAAAGCTTCAGCATCTGGGAATTCAAAGCTTCAGGATCGGGGAATTCAAAGCTTCATGATCAGGGAATTCAAAGCTTCAGGATCTGGGAATTCAAAGCTTCAGGATCTGGGAATTCAAAGCTTCAGCATCTGGAAATTCAAAGCTTCAGGATCAGGGAATTCAAAGCTTCAGCATCTGGGAATTCAAAGCTTCAGTATCAGGGAATTCAAAGCTTCAGGATCGGGAATTCAAAGCTTCAGGATCAGGGAATTCAAAGCTTCAGGATCGGGGAATTCAAAGCTTCAGGATCGGGAATTCAGAGCTTCAGGATCAGGGAATTCAAAGCTTCAGCATCTGGGAATTCAAAGCTTCAGCATCTGGGAATTCAAAGCTTCAGGATCGGGGAATTCAAAGCTTCATGATCAGGGAATTCAAAGCTTCAGGATCTGGGAATTCAAAGCTTCAGGATCAGGGAATTCAAAGCTTCAGCATCAGGGAATTCAAAACTTCAGGATCGGGAATTCAAAGCTTCAGGATCAGGGAATTCAAAGCTTCAGGATCGGGGAATTCAAAGCTTCAGGATCGGGAATTCAGAGCTTCAGGATCAGGGAATTCAAAGCTTCAGCATCTGGGAATTCAAAGCTTCAGCATCTGGGAATTCAAAGCTTCAGGATCAGGGAATTCAAAGCTTCATGATCAGGGAATTCAAAGCTTCAGGATCTGGGAATTCAAAGCTTCAGGATCTGGGAATTCAAAGCTTCAGCATCTGGAAATTCAAAGCTTCAGGATCAGGGAATTCAAAGCTTCAGCATCTGGGAATTCAAAGCTTCAGTATCTGGGAATTCAAAGCTTCAGTATCTGGGAATTCAAAGCTTCAGCATCTGGAAATTCAAAGCTTCAGGATCAGGGAATTCAAAGCTTCAGCATCTGGGAATTCAAAGCTTCAGTATCTGGGAATTCAAAGCTTCAGTATCTGGGAATTCAAAGCTTCAGCATCTGGAAATTCAAAGCTTCAGGATCAGGGAATTCAAAGCTTCAGGATCAGGGAATTCAAAGCTTCAGTATCAGGGAATTCAAAGCTTCAGGATCGGGGAATTCAAAGCTTCAGGATCAGGGAATTCAAAGCTTCAGCATCTGGAAATTCAAAGCTTCAGGATCAGGGAATTCAAAGCTTCAGGATCAGGGAATTCAAAGCTTCAGTATCAGGGAATTCAAAGCTTCAGGATCGGGGAATTCAAAGCTTCAGGATCAGGGAATTCAAAGCTTCAGGATCGGGGAATTCAAAGCTTCAGGATCAGGGAATTCAAAGCTTCAGGATCGGGGAATTCAAAGCTTCAGGATCAGGGAATTCAAAGTACCGGAAGCACGGCAGGCCCACCTCAATGACAGGGGTCACTACTCGAGTCCAGTTCTGCGCAATGCGGTGCAGCAGAGGCTCCAGCCAGCCGGTAACGCACTCGCAGTGAGAATCTAGGAAAGTCAGCACGGCGCCAACGGCTTTTCGGGCGCCCATCAGACGGGCGCGGATCAGGCCTTCGCGTTTTGCGGCGCGGAGAATGCGCACCTTTGGCGAGTGGTACCTGGAAATAGGCAAGGCTAGATGAGAAGATTAAATGAATAAAAGTGAAAGGTTATTGCTCGAGATGACAGGTATCGCATTTTCAAAACTAAAAAATGGACTTTGTTCGCAAGGTGAAAGGCTATAAAGCTAAGGGTTAAGGAAGTGGGTGAAAAGGGATTAAGGGAGGCGGAATGAAGGGAGTGGAAATGAAGGGAGGCGGAATGAAGGGAGGCGGAGCGAAATGTAGGGAATGTTAAGATAGAGGCGTTGCTTCAGGTGTAACTGCCAATTACTGATATGTTCTATTCATGTTCGTTTTTAATAGGTGAATCTGTATTCCCCCTCTAGAATATTCTAGAATGTTTTTTTTTTATTTCGTATAGTGCTTGTCTCTGTTTAAATACCCCGCAGTTGATCTTTAAGAGCAACTTAATTTTCAATATGCTTGTCAACTCTTCTGCTTTTGGAACTGATCCAAATGAAACCCTGGTTTTCTTAATAGGGAAGTGGAATGAAGGGAGGGAAATGAAGGGAAGGGGGTAATGAAGGTGGGTGGGGAATAAATGGAGAACGGAGTGAGAAGAGAGCTGGGTGAAGAAAGACAGGAAGAAGGATATGAGGGGAAGTGAATCTTCCTGTGAAATGAAGGGAGGGTGGAACGAAGGTAGAAAGTCAAAAAATGACAGCGACATGAAGAGAAAAGAGAATTAAAATACTAATTGAAGAAGCTTGTACTTGGGAAGTTCACAAGGTTTACAATGAAGGACAATTGAATCTAGTCCAGCCGCCCCCAATTAGATCAGTCGATAGTCTCACTTCATATATTCCTCTAGCGGTCGTTTGAGATGGTCGAGCTCAGAAGCATCGTCAACCAGTATAATCTCGCGCAGCAGAGACCCAGGCGATTTATTAATAACCGAGTGGACGGTGCGCAGCAACACAGACCAGGCCTCGTTGTGAAAGCAGATAATAACGGACGTGTCCGGCAGCTGGCCGGCGTACACGGCCGATTTGCACTGGGCGTCGCGATTATCGCCAACGTCTCGATCTACCGAGATCATATCGCTGACGTACTGGTTGAATGCGTTCCTCTGCCAGCCGTCTTCTACCTGCGTTTTTTTCAAGGGGAAGGTGAGAGCGCTTCCAACTAGGAGTTTCTGGCCAATTTTGACGCCAATAACTGACCAATTTCAACACCAATAACTGACCAATTTTGACGCCAATAACTGACCAATTTAGGCGCCAATAACTGACCAATTTTGACGCCAATAACTGACCAATTTTGACGCCAATAACTGACCAATTTAGGCGCAAATAACTGACCAATTTTGACGCCAATAACTGACCAATTTCAACACCAATAACTGACCAATTTTGACGCCAATAACTGACCAATTTAGGCGCCAATAACTGACCAATTTTGACGCAAATAACTGACCAATTTTGACGCCAATAACTGACCAATTTTGACGCCAATAACTGACCAATTTTGACGCCAATAACTGACCGATTTCAACACCAATAACTGACCAATTTTGACGCCAATAACTGACCAATTTAGGCGCCAATAACTGACCAATTTTGACGCCAATAACTGACCAATTTTGACGCCAATAACTGACCAATTTAGGCGCCAATAACTGACCAATTTTGACGCCAATAACTGACCAATTTTGACGCAAATAACTGACCAATTTTGACGCCAAAAACTGACCAATTTTGACGCAAATAACTGACCAATTTCAACACCAATAACTGACCAATTTCAACACCAATAACTGACCAATTTCAACACCAATAACTGACCAATTTCAACACCAATAACTGACCAATTTCAACACCAATAACTGACCAATTTAACACCAATAACTGACCAATTTTGACGCCAATAACTGACCAATTTCAACACCAATAACTTACCAATTTTGACGCCAATAACTGACCAATTTTGACGCCAATAACTGACCAATTTTGACGCCAATAACTGACCAATTTCAACACCAATAACTGACCAATTTTGACGCCAATAACTGACCAATTTTGACGCCAATAACTGACCAATTTTGACGCCAATAACTGACCAATTTCAACACCAATAACTGACCAATTTTGACGCCAATAACTGACCAATTTTGACGCCAATAACTGACCAATTTCAACACCAATAACTGACCAATTTTGACGCCAATAACTGACCAATTTTGACGCCAATAACTGACCGATTTCAACACCAATAACTGACCAATTTCAACGCCAATAACTGACCAATTTCAACACCAATAACTGACCAATTTCAACACCAATAACTGACCAATTTTGACGCCAATAACTGACCAATTTTGACGCCAATAACTGACCAATTTTGACGCAAATAACTGACCAATTTTGACGCCAATAACTGACCAATTTTGACGCCAATAACTGACCAATTTCAACACCAATAACTGACTAATTTCAACACCAATAACTGACCAATTTCAACACCGAAAACTGACCAATTTCAACACCAATAACTGACCAATTTCAACACCAATAACTGACTAATTTCAACGCCAATAACTGATCAATTTCAATACCAATAACTGACCAATTTCAACACTAATAACTGACCAATTTTGACGCCAATAACTGACCAATTTTGACGCCAATAACTGACCAATTTTGACGCCAATAACTGACTAATTCCAACACCAATAACTGACCAATTTTGACGCCAATAACTGACCAATTTCGAGGCCTTTTGCAAACTTAACTAACTAATCTTGCCGCAAACATCCCACAATACGAACAAATCTTTCTTAGCGGCCTCAGCCAACAACAAGAAAATCTGTCTGGATTTTGAACACGCCAATCACCTTTTTTCTCTCCGCAGCCGACAGTTTCTCTTTGTCAACTGTGACCGGCTGGCCACCCTCGCCGTGCTCCCGGCCGGTGGCCGAGGGCAGGCCAGACCACAGGGCGCGCACTTCCGGCGGCGGCGTCACAGCGAAGCCTCGGTCGGAGCCGGCAGCGCCAGCGGCTGCTAGAGGAGCTGCTCCTCCATTCCGCTGCTCCCCGCCGGCAACGGCTGCGGCAATGCTGTGCCGCCTGCCAAACAGCAGCTCGGCGCGCACCTCAGCAATGTCCTCCTCAACGCCCATGACAATTCCCGGCTGTAATTGTTGTCGCTGTCTGGCGCCAGCAGCTTCTAGCACCGCCCGCGGCAGCGGAGGTCGCAGAATTGGTGGCGGCGGCTGGTGTTTAGAACTGAATAAACTGCTGTTGAATCTGCTGCCAGTTAGGAGCAGAACCAGCATCAGCAGGGCGATGACTGTGCAGGAGCAACCAACCAGGATCCAGCGAACTCGGCCTTTTAATCGCATTTAGGCATAGGATATTGAGGGGTTTTAGGCTGAATGTCAAGTCATATTTCAATTTAAATCATAAGATACCCACTAATGTAGCAGTTTATATCAATATACCTTTTTAGGCAAAAGAATTGAGAGTAGAATTTTTTTGGGAAGAATATTCAAAAGTTTTAATTTTTGCAGTTAAATTTTTCTGGTTTTTTTACAAAAATTATATATACATACAAATTTATAAAAAAGATTTTTCCTTTGGCTTTACTTTAGTTTAATGCCAAATAAACATAGTTGAATGCCAACCTTAAGGCCTTGATAAAAATATGTTAGATAGTTATTGCATTATATACACTAATATACCTTTAAGACTCATGGTCATACAATAAAATATTAGACTACTCAGAAGCTACCAGTAGACAAATACTAATATTTAGATGTATATTTAATAGATTAAAAATAATTTAAGGGCTTAAATTATTTAAAAACTGATTTTCTTAAAAAATTAACAATTCTTAAATTTAAAAAGCTAAAAAATTGTAAAATGACTATATGAGTTTGTCTAAATTGTTGAGTCTAGAAATTAGATTCAACAATTTTTTAAGCTTTAATCAACTTTAACTTCAATAAAGTTCATAATAAACTTAATAATCTTTAATCAAAAAGCTTTTTCTAGCTTTAATAAACTCTAATTTCTAGACTCTACAATTTAGACAGACTCATATAGTCATTTTTTTACCATTTTTGGCTTTTCAAAATTCAAGAATTGTTAGTTTCTTTTAAGAAAATCAGTTTTCTTATAATTTATATGTATTAAATTATTTTTTAGTTCAATACTTGTTGGACTAGTTTCTAGTATATAGTTCCATTTTTTTCTTTTAGTCTATATTTGATATTTTTATTTGAGAACTTAGCTTTTAAATTCTATTTCATAGAAACCTAAATTCTAAAATAATATTAAGCCTATAAAGGTGTGGTGTTAGATTAGTTATAGCATATAATAGGCCTTAAAATCACTTTAATTTCAAGTTAATAATGCCACACTTATAAAGCCATTAGAAGAAAGTAGCAAAATCTTTTGCGCTTTAAATCTTTGTCCCTTTTAATACCTATTCATCTGCTGATATTGCTTGCCAACTCATTTCAGTAAAGGACAAGGCACTTCACTTTCTCTTTACTTGTTACTTATTTTGATTTAGAGAAGAGGCCTGGCAAGACCCAGAGATAATCAGATTTGAGTAGGTATAAGACCTTAAGCAAGCTGCAACTCCCTGTCTGCAACTATTATTTTGTTGAACTTAAATTTAAAGTGCAAATGCAGCTGTTCAACTCTCGTCTAGTCGCAGGAAGTCACACGAAAAAACACACGAAATTCATATTTAGATGTGCAACAAAAATGCATCACATATTTAATTATACATAAGTATAAATCAGGAAGATTACTACGAGTACGTTCACTGTACTGTATCAGTATATTTCAATATTGTATCGCGTTGCCATGCCATTGATAATGATGTGGACCGCGTTTCCTGTAAAGATTAACTCTCAAATGAGAGTTAAATCCTCAGTGTGTTATAACAAATCAGTTAAATGCTTTTATCAACTTTTTTAAGTAACTGAAAAGATCTAAAACTCAGCGATGTTTGTAAGTGCGCTAAACGGAGCTTTTGTGTTCCATTAATGAGTATTATAACCGATTTCCGGCATAAGCGCACAGGTAAAATTTGAGTCTGTCTGCAAAAGCGCGCGCTTAAAAGTAATACCGGCAATACGAGCTAATTAAAAGCTCGTGTTGGTGACATGCGCATGTAAATTTGTAGATTGATATCCAAAAATTAGGTAGCTAGCTCCTACATGTATTGTCACTTTATTTTAGTTGTACATGCACAAATTTTGAACGTTGAAACGTTAAAAACGTTTACAGAAAGTTTAAAAATATTGCTAGTAGCCCTGGAAGGTTGCTAGAACAGCGGCTACTCTGACCAACTCTATAGTCCTGGGACCCCTTTTCGGGAACAGACGCTCGACTCATTGTTGATATACCATACATGGAATTGATTAAACCATGCAGAAAAAGTCAAATCGATATCTACACGATTAGCATGAAATCGTCAAATACGCTATTGCCCGTAATCTTACATGCGTGCTTGTGCAAAGCGACGTTTTAATTAGTGGCCGAGTCACTAATGAGATGTTACAGACGTTGGTCTACGTCAACGCAAGTCGCGGAATACACTACTTCCTAACTTTCTTTAAAGTAATATGATGACTTAAGTAGTATATAGAGCTTCTTATTGTCATTGACTGTTTTGCTTTGTTTTGATTTGTTCTTGACTTGCACTTGTCTATTCAATTTTTAGCGCCACACGAACGACGATCACTACGGCGCCATTCGGACACCTACTTTGGCGCCATCCAGACTCCCAATATGCGCCATCCGGACACCTATTTCGGCGCCATCTAGCACTACCTAATTATAGCTATATTTTCTTGTCAAATGTATTTCCCTTCACTTTGGTGCAATCGCAGAGTTTATTACTGTAAAAAGCGTTTATTACTATAAAATAGATTTTTAAATCCTATTATTACACCCTTTATTACACCACCTCCTTTGCAGGTAGAGCTAACGCTTGTCGCTAATGGTTATTTTCTCTGCAAGTAACCCCTCCTCAACTGAAGGTCGCGAACTAAGCGCCCCCCCCCATTTATAAGCCCCCCAAAAGCTCAAGCATGCGCTCTGTTCCCACTGCTTTTGAACACTGCACAATTTGCACCTGGACCAGCTGCAGTGCCGACCGCCCCCCCCCACACTCCGCTGCATTGCGCACCAAGCGCTGACAACTTCTTCATCTCTCACTCTCAGACCAAATCCGCATGAGCTGAGGGAAAACAATGGCAAGCGGAAGTGTTCCGCGGCCTATTATAATTGAGAGATGCGCAGTCTAAATCTGCTGTATAGCTGTATGCGAACTCCGCTCTTGCCACCCTCAACACACAAGTGTATAGAACCTGTTGTGCTTGGAGACGCGTCGCTGCCCACTCCACAATGCCCCCCCCCCCTGTCTCTCAAACTCTCCTCTCTTATCTCTGCAGCGCATGCACTGCATGGCTGTTGTATAGCTCGCGTATACTCTTAAATGCGGTGGTGGCCTGCATGCTTTTCAACTGCACCATCTGCTTATGGAAATTGTGTCCGTTTCCTTCCGCTGCATTGGGCTCTCCAAAATCTTCAAGGATTTTGTGCAAGGCTCCCGGAGCATAGAGTTTGCTCTGCATGCTCTACAAAGTATTCTTAATTCTCGACTTAGCGTGTTGCATGCAGGAATGCAGAACTGAATTATTTTTATCTACGAGGCGCCATTTTAGATCTATGTTTACGGGGGCAGTTTAAATCTTCGGGCGCCAGTTAAATCTACGGAGACGGTTTAATCTACGGGAGATGGTTTAATCTACTGGAGACGGTTTAATCTACGGGAGACGGTTTAATCTACTGGAGACGGTTTAATCTAAGGGCGCCGGTTTAATCTACAGGGCGCCGGTTTAACCTACAAGGCGCCGGTTTAACCTATGGGGCGCCAGATTACATTTACGGGGCGCTAGTTTAATCTACGGGGGCCAGTTTAATCTACGGGGCGCCAGTTTAATCTAGGGGCGCCATGCAGTTTAAATCTTTGGGGCGCCAGTTTAATCTACGGGGCGCCAGTTTAATCTTTGGGGCGCCAGTTTAATCTACGGGGTGCAGTTTAATCTACGGGGCGCCGGTTTAATCTACGGGGCGCCGGTTTAATCTACGGGGCGCCGGTTTAATCTACGGGCGCCGGTTTAATCTACGGGGCGCCGGTTTAATCTACGGGGCGCCGGTTTAATCTACGGGGCGCCGGTTTAATCTACGGGGCGCCGGTTTAATCTACGGGGCGCCGGTTTAACCTACTGGGCGCCAGATTACATCTACGGGGCGCCGGTTTAACCTACTGGGCGCCAGATTACATCTACGGGGCGCCAGATTACATCTACGGGGCGCCAGATTACATCTACGGGGCGCCAGATTACATCTACGGGGCGCCAGATTACATCTACGGGGCGCCTGTTTACATCTGAGGGGGGGGGGGGTAATTTGTCTTCTAATGGCGCCAGATTATCCTTCAAGGGGCCTATAAGTCAACATAAATGCCTTGGTAGTCACGCGGCAATGTCAGTCGATCCCAAATTTTTTTATCCTGCCTTGCGGCCTGTCATCAAAAGATTTAATGGCACGAAAGAAATCCAATGTAGCTCCATGCATCAGTTCAATAGCAGGATATTTAGACAATAACTGAGTTGATGGCTCTGTGTAGAATTTATGGCTTGCTAAATGCATCGCATCAGAAAACTCGTACTCATGGCCTGCACTTGCCGAATATATATATAGCTTTGTCGCAATTTGCTTTTAAAAAGCTTCTGACAGAGTTCTCGTAGCAATCTGTTGTATTGAGTTAACGGTTTAGTTAAGTTAAGTAAAAGGGGAGCAGCTAGCATTATATATTGAGTGAGCATAGAGCTCAGAGCGGAACACGAATCCCCAGCAAACCTTATCTTATCTCTCGCACCCCTGCTTGCGGCAAGCCAGCTGCCCTCTCCCTCATCCTCCGTCAGGACCCACCCCGCCTGTCCGCAGATAAGCGAGGCAAACAGTCTGTCTGTCTGCATCTCTTGCCAATGTGCTCATTCAGGCTCCGTCCCCTTGCCTCTTCCTTCAGCCGTCAAATTCCTCTCTCTGCAGCTCAGCGCGCTCCCAAAGACTTGTCCCGTGCGATAAAACTGAGTTGGCTCCGATTCCTGCTCCGATTCCTCCCGCTTCGCTCTGCGCGTTCTGAAAAACTTTGAGGTTTTGTGGAGACAGCGAGGGGTGGGGGGAGATATCCTTCCCCAGTGGCTGCTGATTCTAAATCCTATCCCGCCCAGCTTCAGTCTTCATCCGAGTCTTCGAGGTCCACGGTCAGGAAGGAGGTAGGGAGGGTGCTCAAGCGGCCTCAGGCGGCCCCATCCGATGGGTGTAGCCCAGCCAATGACGAGGCTCCCCCAGCAAGCTCCAAAACTTCTGTCTCTCTGGAGGCGAGCACCGCCTGTGCCTCCCTGTCGGTTTTGAGCAGAGCAGAGGAGAAGAAGAGAGAAGCAGCGGAGCGGCGGAGCGGTGGAGGCTGAGGTGGGCGGCGGGCCAACCGGAGCAGCTCAACTGAGCCTGTCAGCTCCCCAGCCCGCCGCCTCCCCCCCGCGGCCCCCCAGCCCCCCTACTGAGCGAGGGTTTAAAGTCAAGTGTAATCATTTCCCTATGCTTTAGTTGGGAATTTATTTTCCGAGCAATCAAAGTTGGCAAATTTGCCCAAGAAGAACTGACCGGCTGTCCGACTTCTCCTCCTGCCCCTCTCGCCCCAGATCGAGTTTTTGTTTGCTCAAACACCGAGGCGGCTTATTGTTTGCGAGAGTTAAACTCGGTGGCACTGCTACTCTCCTTGTGCTGGCATCGAAGGCGATAAGGAGCAGCTTGCGGTTTGATCAAAAAGGACGAGTAAGGAAATTGAAAGACAAGCAATATTAGCATAGCGGTGAAGACTTATATAGAAAAGTGCAGTCCCTGAGCCGCCATGTTGACAGGGAAAACATACGATCCCAGCAGCGTGTCCGCCTGCTACTCCGGCATGAGCAGCGGCTACGCAATGAGCTCGGCCATGTCACCCGGCTACAGTCCACAGATGGCCGGCCACATGATGGGCATGGGCCCCATGGCCGTGTACAATGGCGCCGCAGCCGCAGCAGCTGCTGGGATGCCGACAGCCGCCGGGCACATGGGCATGCCACCGTCGGCAATGCGGAGTGTCGACCTCAATAACGGCATCGGCGGAACCGGCGTCGGCGGCGGCGGCGGCCTGTCCACAAGCCGCAGCTCCAGCCCGACTGGACGCAGCGTCATCGGCGGTGGCGGCGGCGGCGGCCTCGCGGGAGTCGGCGGCATGAGCGGCGCGGTGAGCGGCTTGGACGGTGGCAAGGCGGCCGCGGCGGCGGCCTACAGGCGGACTTACACGCATTCCAAGCCTCCCTACAGCTACATCAGCCTCATCACCATGGCCATCCAGCAGTCGCCGCAGCACATGTGCACCCTGGCTGAGATCTACCAGTACATCATGGACAACTTCGCCTACTACAGGCAGAACCAGCAGCGCTGGCAGAATTCCATCAGGCACTCGCTGTCATTCAACGACTGCTTCTTGAAGGTGCCGCGCAGTCCGGACAAGCCGGGCAAAGGCTCCTACTGGACGCTGCACCCGGAGAGCGGCAACATGTTCGAGAACGGCTGCTACCTGCGCCGGCAGAAGCGCTTCAAGGACCCGAAGCGGGAGGCCACTCGGCGGGCGAATCGAGCCGCGGCCGCCAATGACGACTCGTCGAATCAGGACGACCGGGACGATGACGACGACGAAGACGACGACGGTTGCATGAAGGCGGAGCCAGGCAGCCCGTGTGGCAGCAGCCCGGCCTCCACGCCAAAGTCCAAGCTACAGGCAGCAACTCCGGAGGCTGCGGCGGCGGCAGCGGCAGCAGCGGCGGCAGCGGCTTCCCAGTGCGGCCAGGAGCAGCAGGGCAGCAACCTCGAGCAAGCGCAGCATCCTTCATCACAGCAGCAGCAGCAGCAGCTTCACGATCCTCAGTCGAGCATGGCTGCTGCAGTATCTTCGTCGGCTCCAGTGGGGTGTCACGGCATGCCGGTGGGTCCCCACCTGGCGCCTCACCAAATGATGGGACCACCTTCTCACCATCAGCTCATGCAGATGCCGCATCAGCAGCACCAGTCGCATCAGGCTCTTCAGCATCAGCACCAGCACCAGCCGCACCAGCAGCTCCAGCAGCAGCAACAGCAGCATCTGCAACAGCAACAACAGCTTGGACAGCAGGAGCTCCAGGGCCTTCACAGCGGCCACCATGCCGGCATGATGGATGGGTCGCTAGCGCCGCCTCCTCACGGCTACTTCCTGTCAGCCGACATGATGGCCATGGACCCCAGTCTCATGGGCAACTTCAGCCATCCGTTCTCCATCAGCTCGCTGATGAACCACGGCGCCGCGGCTGCGGCAGACTTGAAGTACTACGACATGGCCAGCTACGGCTATGGGCCCATCAAGGCCGAGGACCCGGCTGCGCAGCACCAGTACTATTACAAATACCACAGCGGAGCCTTGTAGTCAGGTGTGTTTACAGTGTAATCATGCGAGTTACCCCCATGCCTACTGCATGCACATATAGGCTGTGAGTGAGTGCTGCCTGTCTGCCTGTCTGCCTGCATCCTCTTCCCGTGTCTGTTGCTGCACAGGCCCCCATATACTTTGATTGTGATACCAACTCCTCCTTGTTGAGTGCACTGGAACTCTTCTCATTGCAATTTGCAGCAACCAATTGAACTACTCAATGCACTTCTGTTTCTCTTGCTTGATTGCTACTTGACATGTCTGTGCGGTACAGAATAAGTTAAATTAATTTATTGGGTATAATTATGAAGTCAGTGTGTGTACAGTTGAAGATGTCTCAGCTCTTTGCTTTGGCATGAATGTCTTGCATGCCAAATAAATCATCGCATTCTGTTCTGTTTGCTTTTTTGTTTGAAATCTCTTTGGGATCAGAGCTGCCAAGAAGCTCATTGGAGAAGCATTGTAAAACTGTTCTTTTGTTTTTGTTTTGTATTTTACTCAAATATCTTTTGTGCAGAACCATTTTTCCTGGCAATGCCCCTGGCATCAATAGATTTCTGACCAAGGAAAATCAATCAATATCTCAGCCATTTTGTGCGTTCTGGGGTTAACTTTATTGTATTTACAAAGCATGTGCTCTTCTAAAACATTGTCTTATTCACAGAACTTTTATTCTGTTCAATTTCATAGTGCAAGACTCATGCATTATGCCAGTTATTTGCTGTTTAATTGACTAATTGGCTTGAACCAGAGAACCGGCATCTCAAAATTGGAGAAATATTGTCCGTTTTCTGCTTTGAATTTCTCTGTATGGGGGGTTTTGGGGCGCTGTTTTCTCCGACAATTGTTCTGAGTCTGTATTTTGAGTTGCGGTTAACAATTAACTATATTTAATTCTTTAATAAGCGTGCAAAATATACAATATTATCTATCTCTGCTATGCATAAATTATATTTATTGCATATATTATCTTACAATGCCTAACAACATGCCTAAATGATTGAAACTTTCAAAAAATTGGTGTTCATTTTTCGAATTTTTTGAATTCTAAGTTTTCACAGGAAGGAACTCTCGAGGATCTGAGCGGGGGTATTAGGATTAGGATATGGTGGACTGTTCTCTTTGCAGCTTAGCCGAGTATTGAGTAAAGTAAATTGAATGGTAAACATTTGGCATTGTGCGCGGGTGGCCGTTTGTGTATTATAGAATTTATAATCTCTTAAACTCTATATAGACGTTGCTATGCCGGGGGATTATTATGTCACCTGATCCTTTCGCTTGCGCGGGGGGTGGTTAAGACTTTGCCCATATATATATAAGAAGTCTTTGTTGTAGGTGGGGACGCTGAGCTATTCTCACACCTGTGCTCATGGAGACGGAAAGTGAGAACAAGAAAGCTTATTATATTTTGAATTGGCTGTGGCACTTCAGCAATTCTTCCATTATATCGCTAAATAATGGCAAAAGCGAGCCCCTGCACCCCCGTCCCAGTAACTCTGAGGATGGCTTCTTTGATTCAAGTGGCCCCGAATGCAGAGAAGTGAGAAGTGAGGCTGAAGACGAGTGGAACTTTGCCGAGAGATGGAGAAAGGTGTGAAACGATATTATATACCAATGCGTATCATATATTAGAGTCCCGAATATAGATCATTTTATTGGCCACTCGAAGCCCAGGTGTTGTCTGATGATATATGGATGTTTGCCTTGAGAAGTTTGTGGCTGCACGGATGGATACTAATACCTTCGCGTTTGGGTTGTGCGGTGGGAAAGTCGAGTCACAAATAGATGGGATATGCTTGGGATTCAAGGGTGGGAATAGATATAGAGACGAGGCGTGCTGGTACCCTGCATGCATCTTCATCAAATTTTTTAGCACGCGCGCCTTCTGAACTCAACTGAGCTGAAGCTGTCTATTCTCACTGTGAATTAGCCAGCAGCTCCAGGCCTGTCAATCAAAGCCACGCGGCACTGCATGAGGAGATGCGGGAAGTCGAAATGCAGTGTGTTTGACTTCTGCCCATCAGTCAGCCGAGTGGCAAACAGTTTTGGCAATCAGGACTGCCATGGGCCAAGCTGCTGGGCCACTCGCCTTTCAGAGCCATCAATTGTCTTTAATTGATCAGTATATCCCCACCCACCTGATTTTAATCAACTGTTTTATAAGGGCTATCATAATAGAGTGGGGTCTGCTACTGACGCCCTCATTGTCTTATGGCCGCGGTCAATAGAAATCAAAGAGCCATTAGCTGCCAACTATATATACCCCACGAGGCTTAATTGGGGCGAAAATATTGCTGCATTTTTTGACAAAACTGTCAAATGGAATGCGCTATGATATGCATTGACTGTAGATAATTGGCACCGCCCATCTCATGCTTAATGCAGAATCCGCGGACTGATTGTTGGTCCCCATCTCTGCAGACTTTGCACGTGCGCAGCAGGTCTCATTCTCCTCAGCTCATTTGAACAATGCTTTCGGTTTAGTGCTGTCTTCTAAATAGCTAATTGCTGCACCAGCCGATTGACTGACAGGGGATAATGCCCGGTCCGAGTGGCCACTTCAGCTGGGCTGTGGCTGAAATTTATCGGGGGGGGGGGAATAGGTGGGGATGCGATGATGTCAAACTGCCCCTGAAACCATGGATTGCCAGGCCAGAACTCACTGACTGACTGACTGACAATGCAGCACTTTGAGTGCCCTCGTACCTGCATTGGGCTGGGGGCGGACGCGTTGGTCACCTTTTTAGGGGGGATCTTCCTTATACTAGATAGCTGTGTGACTGACAGCCTGGGAGAAATGAGAAATACATGTACGAGCGTGCGAACTCTAGCAGTTTACACACAGAGAGAATAAGAAAATTCGAAAGAAACAAGAAAGCGAAATTTTAAGGCTAAGAGAGGGTACGAGTGATGGGCGAGAGGGTAGAGTGATGGAAGAAGGGGTAGAGTGATGGGAGAGAGGATAGAGTGATGGGAGAGAGGATAGAGTGATGGGAGAGAGGATAGAGTGATTGGAGAGAGGATAGAGTATTGGGAGAGAAGGTAGAGTGACGAGAAAGAGGATAGAGTGAAGGGAGAGAGGATAGAGTGATGGGAGAGAGGATAGAGTGATAGGAGAGAGGATAGTGATGGGAGAGAGGATAGAGTGATGGAAGAGGGGGTAGAGTGATGGGAGAGAGGATAGAGTGATGGAAGAGAGGATAGAGTGATGGGAGAGAGGATAGAGTGATGGGAGAGAGGATAGAGTGATGGGAGAGAGGATAGAGTGATGGAAGAGAGGATAGAGTGATGGAAGAGAGGATAGAGTGATGGGAGAGAGGATAGAGTGATGGGAGAGAGGATAGAGTGATAGGAGAGAGGATAGAGTGATGGGAGAGAGGATAGAGTGATGGGAGAGAGGATAGAGTGATGGGAGAGAGGATAGAGTGATGGGAGAGATGATAGAGTGATGGGAGAGAGGGTAGAGTGATGGGAGAGAGGGGTAGAGTGATGGGAGAGAGGATAGAGTGATGGGAGAGAGGGTAGAGTGATGGGAGAGAGGGTGGAGTGATGGGAGAGAGGGTGGAGTGATGGGAGAGATGGTGGAGTGATGGGAGAGATGGTGGAGTGATGGGAGAGAGGGTGCAGTTTTAATGCCCTGACAATTTTTATTAGGTGTTTAATTTTCAGCAAATTTCATTATTTTGACTTTGATACTCCCAAGCCGCAGGAAGTAGGTCGAAGAAAATATTTTAAAAATGTGTCGAATAAGAGACAGAGCGAAGAAGTGCTATTTCTGCTGCCCCAGAGCATCCCTATTATCTGCTTCTCCCAAAGCCTGCGTTCGACTCGCATTTGAAAGTATTGGTAAAAGAAGCTCACAGTAAAGGCAAAGGCAGTGATGAGTTGATGAGGCTCCGCGGGATCCTAGATGATGGAGGAGAGTCTGGAATGGAAAAAAACGGTAATTTGAGGAGGCCCCACGCGGACGGACCCCACCCTCACTGAAGCCGTTCTCGAGGCCTTTAATGACATGTTTGCCCAGGCAGGCTGTGTGAATGGGGGGGGGGGTTGGTGGGCATCTAATAGCGGCCGAATTGCTTCCAATAGTGGAGGCGCACCTTGCGGCAGACTTATATATTGTCTGCAGACAGAAGCAGATCCACTTCTATCCTCAGCTTTCTCCCTCTTCTTGCCTTTCTCATCCCCCCGTGTGTTGTGTCCCTCTCGATATCGCCTCTTCCCCCAGATACGGGACTGAGCACAGGGATCTCCATCTATGCATGTTGGGCGCACGCACAATGGATGGCCGCGGCTGCAAGCGGGGTGGTGGACACTGTTGAGTAGGTCACTCAAGAAATGCTTTAAAATTCCCTCTCTCGGATAGTAAGGGAAGGCGTTTTTTTACATTTCCCTCTGTCAGGCAAGTACTTCGTGAGTATTTTAATAAAACTATATTGCACCGGGGACGAGGTTCTGTATAATGGAAAATGTTCAATAAAGCATTACATAGTAAGAAGTCTCTTTACTGCAATCGATTGATCGACAACTGGAAAATATGGATGCCGCATGAGCACAGCAGGGTCATCGATCTGTGCAGTTCTGCCCGCTGCGATTCAGCATGGATTTTGTTTAATGTTCATCATACTCTGCTAGACTGTCGGGTCTTGGCTGATCTCGGCGCCCCGTTTGTGAATCTCGGCGCCCTCCTTGTGAATCTTGGCGCCCTATTTGTGAATCTCGGCGCCCCATTTGTTAATCTGGGCGCCACATTTGTGAATCTCGGCGCCCCTTTATTGAATCTCGGCGCCCCGCTTGTGAATCTTGGCGCCCTATTTGTGAATCTCGGCGCCCCATTTGTGAATATCGGCGCCAAATTTGTGAATCTTGGCGCCCCATTTGTGAATCTCGGCGCCCCATTTGTTGAATCTAGGCGCCCCATTTGTGAATATCGGCGCCAAATTTGTGAATCTCGGCGCCCTCCTTGTGAATCTTGGCGCCCTATTTGTGAATCTCAGCGCCCCATTTGTGAATATCGGCGCCAAATTTGTGAATCTCACCGCCCCATTTGTGAATATCGGCGCCAAATTTGTGAATCTTGGCGCCCATTTGTGAATCTCGGTGCCCCATTTGTGAATATCGGCGCCAAATTTGTGAATCTCAGCGCCCCATTTGTGAATATCGGCGCCAAATTTGTGAATCTTGGCGCCCATTTGTAAATCTCGGTGCCCCATTTGTGAATCTCGGCGCCAAATTTGTGAATCTCGGCGCCCATTTGTGAATCTCGGCGCCCATTTGTGAATCTCGGTGCCCCATTTGTGAATCTCGGCGCCAAATTTGTGAATCTTGGCGCCCATTTGTGAATCTCGGTGCCCCATTTGTGAATCTCGGCGCCCCGCTTGTGAATCTCGGCGCCCCATTTAAGTGTCGGTGTAAGGGGTCTACTTAAAGCATTTAGATGTACTTATAAGTTATAAGTTAAAACCAAAGGCTCAGTAACAAAAATTGATTAGACTAATGGATCTAATTAAGTAGAATTAAGTAGACAACTTGAGTCACTAAAAATTGAAGAGCATAAATGCGTTATTAAACTACAAAAATGCGTCACTGCGTGTATTTGTACAACCTGCTGCAGGAGCCAAATTTAGATTGGCAAAAAAGACAACAATATTTAGTTACATATCAAAAAGACAAAATAGTCATAGGTCAATCTCGCGAGCCACTAGGTCACCGAGGCCTCTTCAAGTGTCTGCAATGTTCAAAGAAGAAGACCAATTTTAGTCAATATATTTATTAACTGTCATGAGCTAAGAGTATGTTGCTTATTGAAATAATTGGATTTAACAATTAAATGTCGCATATTTTCAGCGAGGGTATCGCAAAACCAAAACTTTACAAACCCTGATGGGGACTTCACGAACCCTGAATGAACCTCACGAACCCTGAATGAACTTCACAAACCCTGAATGAACTTCACAAACCCTGAAATGAACTTTACAAACCCTGAAGAAACTTCACAAACCCTGAAGAAACTTCACAAACCCCGAATGAACTTTACAAACCCTGAATGAACTTCACAAACCCCGAATGAACTTCACAAACCCTGAATGAACTTCACAAACCCTGAAATGAACTTTACAAACCCTGAAGAAACTTCACAAACCCTGAAGAAACTTCACAAACCCCGAATGAACTTTACAAACCCTGAAGAAACTTCACAAACCCTGAATTAACTTCGTAAACCCTGAAATGAACTTTACAAACCCTGGGTGAACTTCACAAACCCTGGGTGAACTTCACAAACCCTGAGTGAACTTCACAAACCCTGAGTGAACTTCACAAACCCTGGGTGAACTTCACAAACCCTGAGTGAACTTCACAAACCCTGAGTGAACTTCACAAACCCTAAGTGAACTTCACAAACCCTGAGTGAACTTCACAAACCCTAAACTGACTAAACTTCAAGGCATCCACCGTGTATTTTATACCACATGAAATTTTTGGTTGTTCAAGTTTTTAGTTTAAAATAGTGCTGGACCCTGCTGCACTTTTTAGCAGAGACTCTCTCAGATTTTTTCGTGTTTTCACAATGAGTCAGTGCTTCATCAACTCATACATTGAGAGCAGCTGTATCTCTATCTAAATACGAGCGTTTAATTATAGAATTGAACCTGCTGTCAAATTTAGCAACAAAAACGACGGCTCATAAATATATTAAACTTCAGGCGTGTAAAAATATGGGCGGTTCTGCGGCGCGCGGGCCATGCAGCCCCCGTGTGTGTTGCGCGCGGCCTCTGATGAGGGCGCAAGCGAGCGCTACTACCAAAACAACCTGCGGCAACGCAGCCTTGCCCATTGTGCGGGCGGCTGGGCTGCTTTCACTCCCCGAACTGGACAACAATAGACGGGTCCCCTGGCTTCAGTTCTGCGTGACGAAATGGACATCTCTCTCTCTCTCTCTCTCTCTCTCTCTCTCTCTCTCTCTCTCTCTCTCTCTCTCTCTCTCTCTCTCTCTCTCTCTCTCTCTCTATTAAACGGGTCTGACAGCCTCAGATACCGCAGAGGGGCTATGCTACAGAGTCTTAAACAAACAATGAACCGATCCAAAGGCGCTGGCTGAGCCTATTTTTAAACGCGGCGCCTCTCAAAACCTGTGGGTGGTCGTCCCTTTTTCTTATCCCTCCCGCCGCTTCCCCAATCGAATTAAGGTTGTCGAAATCTCTTTTTTTGTCTAACCGTCTGTCCGCCTGCCACCCCCGCCACAACACAGCACTGTCTCTGCCACGCTCAATTGCTTTCAATGAAAACAAACAGGTATAAGGGTAGGTGGGGAGGCTTCGGTTTTAACGTCCATCGAAGAGACTCAAGAGAGCAACCTTTCTTACACTGGAATTTAAAGTATAGACTTAAGTATAACGAGCTCAAGATAAATGGCGCTCACGGACAAGCATCTGGGCAAGTCGGTTTTAAGTGAAAATACGAGAGAATTGAAGCAAAGTCTTGCTCCGTCTTTGGGCCTAAGCCCTTCTTTTTACCTTTGCATCATCCGTTCCCGAAGCGCTTTACCCTGCACTCCAGTGGGGCCGCCTGCGCATTTGTTTGCTCATTTCACCGCCAGCCCCCCCCCCCCACAGCGCGCTCCGCTATTCTAAGGAAATGATGAAAGTTTGTTCAACCCGGGGCCTCGCCAAGGCGGACTCACACGCGGGCAGGGCACTCCACAGCTCCCCCCGCCCGCCCCAACCCTCGGCAAACAACTTTGAGTTGTCGGCCGTGTCGGCGGGACAAGGGGCCCCGGGGTCGGGGCCGGGCCGGCGGTGAAAGTCTTGAGTCAACAACTCAAAAACCCGAGCTCCCATGGCGCATGAGACAGGCGGCAGGGGCTGAGATGAAGGAGAAAGTGTTTAAGCAAGCTGGCGAGCTCAGGTAAAAATAAAAGCGGGACAGACAGATGGCGGGGACCCCCCACGAGGTAAAGGGGATGTCAGACTGACATGAAGCCTGAAAGCAGTTTTCTTTCTAAAGGCAATCTGAAGCAGTTAATTGCTCAAAATTGATAACATTTTTTGGCGCATTGGTACCGGGACCGGACAATCTGAAAATGCGTCTGAATCTCGTACCACGAACCCTGGTTCGATTCCCTGCGCAAACGCATTAAATTGGGTCCATGAGGGCCAGCCCCCAAGGCACGGAGACTGTACATGCCTGACGATTGGAAAGTCAGGGCCGCTGTGCACCCTGTGTGAGCGTACAGCATTGGTGCGCTTGCATGTGCTCAGGAGCCAGCGGAATGGGCAGAAGGCGTTGCGCCATGGTGCCCGCAGCCCTCCTGGAGTTATTAATCCCACTTTCACATAATGCTAAGTGAATTCACATCATCTACCGGAAGAGTAACGTTTTCTCTCGATTCAGAGAGCAGAATTCTGAGCAGACATCCAGCTCACTGCAGTTTGCTGACTGAGGCATGCTATGCTGCATGAGCCAGATTTTCAGGCAGGCCATGGTACACGCGATAAAACGTTTGCTTTCGCTGCTGCTATGGGAGACGGCGCGCGCTGCAGGGGGTTCCGGACAAACAAATGGAGAAATGGAGGATGGAGGATGCAGCGCCTACCTACCTACTGTGTTTGCTCTCATCCTGAGCATCCTGCTAAGGCCTCATCTGTCAATTCAATATTCCCATAGAGAGCTGCTAGGCTCATGGGATCTGCACAACCGGCTTTCTGGAGCAGTTTGGGAAGTTCTGGGATAAATTACGAATATTGGGATTTTCGCCATAGACAAATTTCGGTCGAGAAACAATGCGCTGCAGAGACAGGGACAGCTGAACTCTCGCCGCAACTTTGCTTGCCTGCCGGTCTCCGGTAGCAGTTCATGAAAACAAATGGCTTGATGAAATTTTTCTGCTGCAGCTTTCTGCTTTTTCTGCAGTGGATTTCTGCTTTTTCTGCAGCGTCTCTCTCCCGCGTCAAAGTCAGTTTCGACTATGGGTGTGAAATTTGAGAACTCGATTTTTTTGCTTTTGGCTTCGGGTTGGGGAAGAGGATGAGGCACTGGTAGAAAGTGATGAAGCGTCCTTACGGTTTGCTTGATCTGTCCAGCATCCATACAGCTCAGCTTTAGCCAATTAACTAGATTAACTGATGGAGCAGCCCCCCCCCACTGTGTCACTTGGTTCGGTTTGATCTGTTTTCACGCTCAATTGAGTCATGCAAGCTTGCAAAGTACAAGAAATCTAAGCATTTCTGCGATTAAAACGTATCTGATATTGTATTTAGCTGGCTTTTCTCCAGATGACTGACTGACAGACAGACCGCCGGTCGCCGGTCGGTCTGGTGCCTGCATTGCCTCTTAGTTAAAGAAAATAACAGCATTCTTGATCTTGCACATGTACTGCATTAATATGTGGGCGTATATTTTATACAATCTGGCCGATTGCTGACTTTCATACCCACTCTCTGAGTCTCAATCTGTTCCTCCCACTCCACCACCCACTGAGCCTCTCGTATCGCACAGCCTTCAGCCACTCCCCCCCCACTCTGTACCATTTCTACGATAAGAAACCCCCAGCGCAAGGCCCCTGGCAGCAATGGCGCAATGGCGGAGGACTCATTGGGGGGGGGGCTGCTTGAGCCGAGTTCACGATATAGACCATAAGCCCGGCTGATAAGGAGGTTGGAGTTGCTCATTGCTGGATCTGTCGTAACTTCCATCTTCTAAAAGACCTCCGAGAGCGTTCTATATATAATATATAATAAGATAGATAAGAAATATCCTTGAGTGTGCAGAATTTAAACTGCCTTGGTTCACTGAGCCAATTTGCGCGATACAATTCATTTGTTTTCATTTATATCGTAAATTGCAAAGGCTCTGGCTTATCTTACTTTGCGATGCCAATCTTTTGTTTCTTTGAAAATGACGACTTTTTTGCTTATCTACCAGAAATACGAATGCGACCAGTTCTGCTCGGGCTTATTTGACGTGAACTCAGCTTCTGACACAGTGCTAAATTGTGATAACTGCATTTAGAGTTTTGACACTTTTTAGGATTTTATCAGCTTACGCCATTGTTGTTACATCTGTTTCACCAACTAGCGCCATTGTTGTCACATCTGTTTCACCAGCTAGCGCCATTGTTGTCACATCTGTCTCACCAGCTAGCGCCACTCCTGTCACACCTGTCTCACCAGCTAGCGCCATTGTTGTCATATCTGTCTCACCAGCTAGCGCCACTCTTGTCACACCTGTCTCACCAGCTAGCGCCATTCCTGTCACACCTGTCTCACCAGCTAGCGCCATTGTTGTCACATCTGTCTCACCAGCTAGCGCCATTGTTGTCACATCTGTCTCACCAGCTAGCGCCATTGTTGTCACATCTGTCTCACCAGCTAGCGCCATTGTTGTCACATCTGTCTCACCAGCTAGCGCCATTGTTGTCACATCTGTCTCACCAGCTAGCGCCATTGTTGTCACATCTGTCTCACCAGCTAGCGCTATTGTTGTCACATCTGTCTCACCAGCTAGCGCCATTGTTGTCACATCTGTCTCACCAGCTAGCGCCATTGTTGTCACATCTGTCTCACCAGCTAGCGCCATTGTTGTCACATCTGTCTCACCAGCTAGCGCCATTGTTGTCACATCTGTCTCACCAGCTAGCGCCATTGTTGTCACATCTGTCTCACCAGCTAGCGCCATTGTTGTCACATCTGTCTCACCAGCTAGCGCCATTGTTGTCACATCTGTCTCACCAGCTAGCGCCATTGTTGTCACATCTGTCTCACCAGCTAGCGCCACTCCTGTTGCAATCCTCAGCAAAGCCGGTGGCATCCAGTAATTTTTGAGTTTAAGTTTCCGCCCCACCCAGGAGCTGAACTCAATAATATATGGTGCACAGGGAATCGGGTCTGAGGTACTGCGTACTTCATACCATATGCATATGCGATTACTGTGTACCCTCTTTCTATTGCTAGTGCATGAACCGACTTCAAGTAGCTTATTTATTTGAGCTGATATAATAGCAATCTTCTTGAAATGGCTGCTATATTATTTGGAAAAATGATATTTTACGAGGGAGAGCGAGGGAGAGAGGGGGAGAGGGGGAGATATAGGGAGAGAGGATGCGAAAGAGGGGGGAGAGAGGGGTGAGAGAGGGAGAGAGGGAGAGAGCGATGGAGAGAGTGAGGAAGAGGTCGAGTGAGAGAGGGGGAGAGGGCGAGGGAGAGGGCGATAGATGGGAGTAGGCTGCAAACAGAAGAGGACAGGTTAGTGAAAGTGGGGCTGTATATGAGGCTTGATTATTATCATCAGTCATCGAAAAAATAGAAATGAGAAAATGAGTGTATTTTGGATAGCAATGACCGATGTAGATCTGTCACTCCGGACTGGAGCGGATGCTGGGTTCCCATCACTCGCTCACATGGGAGCGGACCACCCAGGCGACAGCTGGGAAAATTAGCTCGTATTAAGAGAGCGATGAGGCAAAAAGTTGTTAAAAAGGCCCATTTTTCACCATGCACTCCGCGCGGTTTCTATGCGGCTGGTTACGCGGTTTTTTCTCTCTATGGGAGGCAACAAAAACAAAAAAAACGACAAAGAGAAATTGAGAGCCAAATACTTCGATTATTTACTATGCCAGTTGAACATACTGGGACCAAATTTGCTCCACGTTTATCCGTTTGATCCGTCCGTCCGTTTGATTATCCGTCCTCTGAGATTCGTCTCCTCTGAGATTCGTCTCCTCTGAGATTCGTCTCCTCTGAGATTCGTCTCCTCTGAGATTCGTCTCCTCTGAGATTTGTCTCCTCTGAGATTCGTCTCATCTGAGATTCATCTCCTCTGAGATTCGTCTCCTCTGAGATTCGTACCCTCTGAGATTCGTACCCTCTGAGATTCGTACCCTCTGAGATTCGTCTCCCCTGAGATTCATCTCCTCTGAGATTCGTCTCCTCTGAGATTCATCTCCTCTGAGATTCGTCTCCTCTGAGATTCATCTCCTCTGAGATTCGTACCTGAGATTCGCCCTCAAATTCATTTCATCTGAGATTCCCTCCTGAGATTCCCCTGAGATTATCTCCTGATATTCCCCTGAGATTTCCTCCTGATATTCCCCTGAGATTCCTTCCTGAGATTCCCTGCTGAGATTCCCTTCTGAAATTCCCTTCTGAGATTCCCTTGAGATTCATCTGTATTCATCTCCTGATCTACGAGCTACAGGCGGCAATGTCATGCAGCAACAGAGCTCAACATGCCAATGGAGTATTGCCGAATACTGAGCCACATGCTCGATGTGTAGCGGGTCAAGGAGATAGGGACTGATTGAATCGCTGACGGGCTGGCTGGCATGCATAATTTGCCGTTAAGTTTCCCACCCGACCCGCCAGAGAGAGGAAGCTCGGAATTGAAAGCGAGATCGTATAAACAACAACCATTTCTCCCCCCTGCCCTGCAACCGATGATGAAGGAGTGAAGCTGGGCTCACCATCGGCTTCTTTGGCTGCCGGACTGCCGAGCTGGTTTCTCGGGGATTAACCGCTTCCCGAATGAGCCCTGTCTGGCCCCCAGTTTCCCGGCTCCTTCTCGCCATCTATATTAAATCCCGCCCCACCCTCCCTACTCATCCGTTGCGCCTCCAACTTAATCAAAACCTGCCCGCCCTTATGCCTGCTCTTATTAGATTACAAGGCCTCTTTGGTCGATGCATTGCAGTGAGTCCTGCTCAAGTTCAGCCATTGCTAGCAGCTGAAGCTAGCGATGATGCATGGCCTCATTTCACTCGCTTTCGTTGCCAAACCCGCTTGGTCCCTGCTTGATGCCTGACTCCTGACTCTATCTATCTATCTATTTATCTATCTATCTATCTATCTATCTATCTATCTATCTATCTATCTATCTATCTATCTATCTATCTATCTATCTATCTATCTATCTATCTATCTATCAATCTATCTATCTATCTATCTATCTATCTATCTATCTATCTATCTATCTATCTATCTATCTATCTATCTATCTATCTATCTATCTATCTATCTATCTATCTATCTATCTATCTATCTATCTATCTATCTATCTATCTATCTATCTATCTATCTATCTATCTATCTATCTATCTATCTATCTATCTATCTATCTATCTATCTATCTATCTATCTATCTATCTATCTATCTATCTATCTATCTATCTATCTATCTATCTATCTATCTATCTATCTATCTATCTATCTATCTATCTATCTATCTATCTATCTATCTATCTATCTATCTATCTATCTATGTATCTATCTATCTATCTATCTATCTATCTATCTATCTATCTATCTATCTATCTATCTATCTATCTATCTATCTATCTATCTATCTATCTATCTATCTATCTATCTATCTATCTATCTTTCTATCTATCTATCTATCTATCTATCTATCTATCTATCTATCTATCTATCTATCTATCTATCTATCTATCTATCTATCTATCTATCTATCTATCATAGAAATTCTATCCAATCTGAGCCTCCTTTCCTTAACAGCTATCTGTCCTGTGCTAGTAATAATAAATCCTGGTTCAAGTGTCGCACCTGAGCCCTAGAGACAGGACAGAAAGGAAAAAAGCACCGAGCCTGAAAAAACCGGACAGGTGTCCCGGCCGACCCTTCACCCCCTCAAGAGCGTTTTCAATGCCTAGTAAAACCCCCTCTGGCCTTTCTCTCAATTTCTTCCGCGCTTTTTCACTGAGCGGATTAAGCTGGGAGGGAAAGTGAGTCGGGGTCTGGCTGGGGGGGGGGTTGAGCTGCGGACTCACAGATAGGTGAGATTCGGACCGGACAGACAAAGCGGAACTCAGGGGCGGCCAGCGGAGACATTCAAGTTCAGTCGCAGCCTAGCAGCTTAGTTCGCTAAGCTATGGATTGCGAAAATATTTCGCCTGGCTCCCTCTCTCTCTCTCTCTCTCTCCCTCTCTCTCTCTCTCTCTCTCTCTCTCTGTCTCTCTGTGTGTGCTTTCCTAGAAATGCACCGACCGCGCTTCGCAACCTGCCAGGCAGGCAAAAGGGGGAAAAACAGCGGAAGAGAGCAACGGGGGGGGGGGCGACCGTCGGGTCTCGCATCCACCCTTCCCCGCATTTAATCACATGTCGAGCGCGGCCCCGGCCGACTCTCCTTGGGCAAACAAGAGCCGCCGAGCGAGCTATGACTGGGCATTAAAAGTGGAAGAGCCTTGAGCAAACACACAATGGGACCGGGAGGTCCGGGGGTCCGGGGGGGGTCAGGGCCGGGGGTAGCCAAGGAGACCTAGAACCGAAGCCTCGATTGAAAACTTTTCCAAAATCTGTCACTTTTAGACAACTCGACAACTCTATAAAGGCTGATTTAAGCTTTGAACTGAGACCATAAGTTTAGTACAGCTGTCGGCCTACAGTTGTATATTGGCCTACAGCTGTCAGTCGGCCTATAGTTGTATATCGACCTACAGTTGTCACTCCAGACGCAGGTTCTAGGCCTCCTTGGGGGCGCAGCAAAAGCAGAATCGTTCGCTCGCTGGAAGCAAGTCGGTAAAAACTCCCCAGTCCCACCCCTCCCTGCCCAGAAGTTGCTGCTCCTAAAAGCTGGGACAGGCGGCCCCGCACGGACTGCTCACGAAAAAATCGTGACAAAATCGTTGCGAAAAATTCCGCGAGAGAGAAAGTGTGTGTCATGTGTCGAAATGAATATTTTTCTTTTTATTTGAGTTTCACCAACTTTTGGGACAATTTTTTTTTATTCCATGGAGAAAAATTTTTTAAATTATAATTTCCCTTTTCTCGGGTTTGCAATGGAACTGATAGAGGTGCGAAGGTGCTATATCAAACAAACTGAAACAATGGAAAGTCTTTATTTATTTGTCTGCCTAAAGTCCACTGAGACAGTTATTGCATAGTGTGAATTGCAAACCAGTTTTGTTCGAGATTGAATGCCTTGGATTTGCATCCTCACCTTCATATCACTTCGCATGCAGTTAAGGATTGAAAGATAAATAATTGACGTTCAAAAAATGTGTCAAAAGGCGAGTTTTGAAGGCTCGCATTTTTTTAACACTCTGTTATGATCGGTCGGTACGAGTACTGAGGCTACAGAATCTTTTAAACAAATAGCGAAAATATAAATTTTACCTCATTCCTTCTGCGATTGTTTTATTCGTTTAAAGAGTCGCCGCTATCCCCTCCTGGTCCTTCTCTGGGTCGCCGCTATCCCCTCCTGGTCCTTCTCTGGGTCGCCGCTATCCCCTCCTGGTCCTTCTCTCTGGGCCGCCGCTATCCCCTCCTGGTCCTTCTCTGGGTCGCCGCTATCCCCTCCTGGTCCTTCTCTCTGGGCCGCCGCTATCCCCTCCTGGTCCTTCTCTGGGTCGCCGCTATCCCCTCCTGGTCCTTCTCTGGGTCGCCGCTATCCCCTCCTGGTCCTTCTCTGGGTCGCCGCTATCCCCTCCTGGTCTTCTCTGGGTCGCCGCTATCCCCTCCTGGTCCTTCTCTGGGTCGCCGCTATCCCCTCCTGGTCCTTCTCTGGGTCGCCGCTATCCCCTCCTGGTCTCCCCTCCTGGTCCTTCTCTGGGTCGCCACTATCCCCTCCTGGTCTTCTCTGGGCCGCCGCTATCCCCTCCTGGTCCTTCTCTGGGTCACCACTATCCCCTCCTGGTCTTCTCTGGGCCGCCGCTATCCCCTCCTGGTCCTTCTCTGGGTCGCTACTATCCCCTCCTGGTCTTCTCTGGGCCGCCGCTATCCCCTCCTGGTCCTTCTCTGGGCCGCCGCTATCCCCTCCTGGTCCTTCTCTGGGCCGCCGCTATCCCCTCCTGGTCCTTCTCTGGGCCGCCGCTATCCCCTCCTGGTCCTTCTCTGGGCCGCCGCTATCCCCTCCTGGTCCTTCTCTGGGCAGCCGCTATCCCCTCCTGGTCCTTCTCTGGGCAGCCGCTATCCCCTCCTGGTCCTTCTCTGGGCAGCCGCTATCCACTCCTGGTCCTTCTCTGGGCAGCCGCTATCCCCTCCTGGTCCTTCTCTGGGTCGCCGCTATCCACTCCTGGTCCTTCTCTGGGCAGCCGCTATCCACTCCTGGTCCTTCTCTGGGCAGCCGCTATCCCCTCCTGGTCCTTCTCTGGGTCGCCGCTATCCCCTCCTGGTCCTTCTCTGGGTTGCCGCTATCCCTTTCTGGTCCTTCCGAGAGCCTCTCAATTGCTTGTATGAATATTCTACGATAAACCGCCCTGGACTCAAAAAATTTATTTTGAGGTTGGTTACTTTGATTGATTGAAAAATACTTAACAAATGAAATATACTACTTACTGGCTGAAAGTAGTCAAATTCAATTTTATATTCTCCCTAAATATCGACAAGCTAACAAAAGTAATATCAAACCGAGGCCACACCAAACCGCGAAGTCCTCAAACTTCCAATCTAAATGAGGCAAGGCAAGAGTCACACTAAGGAACAGGGTCACACAACCTGTAAAGCCTAATGCAGTGACGCTGTCACAGATTTTACGGTGAAGAACTGAAATCACCGAAATTTGACAAGATTCACGTGCACACAGCAATCCTATTGACCCTTCTTTGGCTTCCCTGCCGCAGGAAAGACTGCAACACGCGATAGCTAGTAGATCGCTCCAGGAAATTTTGGAAATCGTTTTGGAGCCACTGACTCTCAATTCGGCATATCTGACTCTCAATTCGGCATGTCTGACTCTCAATTCGGCATCTCTGACTCTCAATTCGGCATATCTGACTCTCAATTCGACACCCCTGACACTCAATTCGGCATCTCTGACTCTCAATTCGGCATATCTGACTCTCAATTCGACACCCCTGACACTCAATTCGGCATCTCTGACTCTCAATTCGACACCCCTGACACTCAATTCGGCATATCTGACTCTCAATTCGGCATCTCTGACTCTCAATTCGGCATATCTGACTCTCAATTCGGCATGTCTGACTCTCAATTCGGCATCTCTGACTCTCAATTCGGCATATCTGACTCTCAATTCGGCATCTCTGACTCTCAATTCGGCATGTCTGACTCTCAATTCGGCATATCTGACTCTCAATTCGGCATATCTGACTCTCAATTCGGCATGTCTGACTCTCAATTCGGCATGTCTGACTCTCAATTCGGCATGTCTGACTCTCAATTCGGCATATCTGACTCTCAATTCGGCATCTCTGACTCTCAATTCGGCATCTCTGACTCTCAATTCGACACCCCTGACACTCAATTCGGCATCTCTGACTCTCAATTCGGCATATCTGACTCTCAATTCGACACCCCTGACACTCAATTCGGCATATCTGACTCTCAATTCGGCATCTCTGACTCTCAATTCGACACCCCTGACACTCAATTCGGCATCTCTGACTCTCAATTCGGCATATCTGACTCTCAATTCGACACCCCTGACACTCAATTCGGCATCTCTGACTCTCAATTCGACACCTCTGACACTCAATTCGGCATATCTGACTCTCAATTCGGCATCTCTGACTCTCAATTCGGCATATCTGACTCTCAATTCGGCATGTCTGACTCTCAATTCGGCATCTCTGACTCTCAATTCGGCATATCTGACTCTCAATTCGGCATCTCTGACTCTCAATTCGGCATCTCTGACTCTCAATTCGGCATATCTGACTCTCAATTCGGCATATCTGACTCTCAATTCGGCATGTCTGACTCTCAATTCGGCATGTCTGACTCTCAATTCGGCATGTCTGACTCTCAATTCGGCATATCTGACTCTCAATTCGGCATCTCTGACTCTCAATTCGGCATCTCTGACTCTCAATTCGGCATATCTGACTCTCAATTCGGCATATCTGACTCTCAATTCGGCATGTCTGACTCTCAATTCGGCATGTCTGACTCTCAATTCGGCATGTCTGACTCTCAATTCGACACCCCTGACACTCAATTCGGCATGTCTGACTCTCAATTCGGCATGTCTGACTCTCAATTCGACACCCCTGACACTCAATTCGGCATCTCTGACTCTCAATTCGACACCCCTGACACTCAATTCGGCATTTCTGACTCTCAATTCGACACCCCTGACACTCAATTCGGCATTTCTGACACTCAATTCACCCTGTCTGACACTCAATTGACACCTCTGACACTCAATTTGATACCCTCTGACACTCAATTTGACACCCTCTGACATTCGTCCCTGGCACTCATTGCAATAATTTGAAGGAAGGAATGAAGTAAGTCACACACCAAGAACTCTTTACGGTCACCCAATAGAAAGTTTACGAAAAGGTCAACGAAGATAAGAATCGAAGCCTCTAATACGCTGCAGAGCAAAAGAGAAGACAACTTACTCCTGAACCAGCGGGTGTCTCAAAATGGCAGATTCGCGATGCATCTCAGCCAGGCCATTGTTCTCGAATCATTCTTAAAAAATCTCTTAAACGCTCTTCTACGAAGCAGGATTTTTTTCAACGCTCGAGGTCGAATCCGATCGCCGGACCACCGCGAGCTGCCCGGGGGGACCCTTAAATACTTCCAACCAAGGGATCTCTTTATGTAGTTAGTAATGGAAAACTGAGCAAATTGCGCTTCTCTCAGCCAGGAGGGGAAGCTCCGTAGGAGGAGAATTTGCTTGGGACGGGGGCCTCGCGGCTGCTCAAAGCACAAATATGTGCTCAGGGAGTTGAGCTCAGGGCCGCTGCAGCTTAGGCTTTGGTGGACCGATTTGCTCTCTCTCTCTCTTCTCTGTGTGTATCTTTGAGACGGAAGAGGAGAGAGAGAGGAGAGAGACGAGTTTCGTAGGAAGGGAAAACATTGAGCCGAAAGCCAAGCCAGGGGCCGTTCTGCAGTTGTTTATCGAAGCTCATTGAAGTCAAGTTCCAACAAAATCGAGCTCTTGTGCAGCTTAGCTGAAGAATCTGCTCTCTCTCTCTCTCTCTCTCTCTCTGTGTGTGTGTGCGCGCGCTAAGGAATACTAGGCTAGACCAGGGCTACTTAACTACCAGTGGTCCTTGGTGTGTGCGCTCCCGACACTGTTGAACTGCCAGAACTGGTTCTCAAGCTCAATACGATCATGGTCGGGTCATTTTCCTCGAATGAATTCCCGGATTGGCAGAAGGAAAATATGGCATGTGTGTTTGGGGGACACGAATTTTTTTAGACTTCGCCTCCAACCCCCGCCCGGCCCCTTAGTCCAACAACTGGCTGGCGTGCTCGGCCCTGTGTGCCCAGGGCAAACATCCCGCCAGTGTGTTGTGGTCGGCCGCGGCTGCCTTTTCTTCTGTTCTGCGACAACTCCGTCCTGTTGGCGCTCTTTGCTGCGTCTGCCGACACCCTGCCGACAAGCTGTGCGCTCTCGAAATTCGGACTAGGCGTCAAGGATTTTGCACGGTTTTTATTCAACAACACGAGGCCTCGGTCTCTGACGCTGTGACGCTTCGAAAGTTGCACATTCCGACACTCCGACACACGTACAATCCAACGCTTGGACACATCGACACTCCGACACACGTATAATCCAACGCTTGGACACATCGACACTCCGACACACGTACAATCCAACGCTTCGACACATCGACACTCCGACCCTCATATGATCCAACGCTTCGAAATTCCGAAACCTCGACACTCCGACACTCTAACGCAGCTACCCTAACAGTAATACCCGAGACCCCGACACAATGATATTTTGGTACTTTTACTTTGGCTGTGATCTACGAGCGTATGATTTGGGAGTATGCAAGCGGCCATTTTTGCATGAAAAAAGTTTCGAAAAACAATAATACGAGTACTACACTTATTGATGAAGCCAGCTCGGTTCAGTTCAAATCAGAGTTATCCGTCAGCAAAGTCGCACGCGCACGGGCGCAGCCGCACTTTTCAAGAAACCCCCGCTCCCAAACAAAAGAACGTAAAAGAGGAACACGATGAGCAGAGCATAGAAAGTGCAAAGAATGATCACACCACTCTCCCTAGGATTTAAAAGACGCAACAAATTGTATATGGCAAAAGTTCTCAGAAAGTCAAGAATTAACTTTGGAGGATAAAAATTTTGGAGGTCGTCGTTCTCTGGCCGTTCGTCTCGGCAGCTGAGCCTTTTGCTGATTGGTTTCGGTCGCTGTCTCACACCCGGGCCGTCGTCACCGTCGAACAGCTTGAGAGGAAGCTTCACCCAGGCATCGGGCGCCTGGAGCAGAGGATCGCCCAGTCCGTCATCAACTTCGACTGCGGTCGCCTGCAGGTTGTCACCGGGTCGTAAGGAGATGCACCGTTCCATGAATTTCAGGACCCGCGGCCGGCTCCACTCGGTAGTTGACCTCGCCAAGCTTCTTCCGGATGATGCTCGGCCCGGACCAGCGGTTACTGAGGTTTTTCGATCTGCCAGATTTCACCACCTTGCAGCTCAACATCACCAGCCTGCCCTCCTTGTACGGCCGGAGTCCCTATATTGTACCGCTCGTTGCGACCAGCTGTCCAGCATAAGTGCGCGGCGGATTTTCTGCATGCCGGGCCGCTGGCACAGGGACTGGAGCAGTTGGCTTTCGAATTGACGTCCTTGGTCGCTGTGGATTGCGTCTGGGACGCCCTGCCCGAAGCGGTACCTGCCGGACCATAGCGTCGGCCACCCGCTCAGTCTCGATGCTTGGCAGAGCGCAGGTCTCCATCCACTTGGTGCAGCAGTCACAAATGCTCAGCACTTAGCTGTTGCCTCGTGGCATCCTTGACAGCGAACCCTTGATATCGATCTGGACCATCTCCCATGGCCTCGACAGCAGTGGCGTCGCTTGCAGTGGTGCCCGCTGCGGCCGACTGTTATGGATCTTCTGCTGAAGACAGGCGGCGCAGTTCTTGACGTTGCTCTGCATGCCCGGCTACCAGCAGCGGTCGGCTAGATTGTCCAGTGTTCGGTGGCTGCTGCAGGCGGCGGCGGCTTGCCTTGTCGGACCAGCGCACCGTCTTGCCCGATCTCGACGTCGCCATTCGCTAAGACGTCTTCGATTCGCTGACGACAGCCCTGGGATAGGTGGACGAAACCTATCATCTAATCATCTCACTAATCATCTTGAAGACATTCTGCAGAAGGCTGTCACGGAGCTGCTCTGCCAGCAAGTCACAACTGTCCGACTGAGCACGTCGCGGACACCCACGTTCTCTCGCCCTGGCCAGTATCAGAGAGCGAAGCTGAACGACTGGATGATTTCGAGCCAACGCGCCAGCCGACTCTCTGACTCCTTGGTCTGCAGCACAGCATGTCAATGAATCGCCGCACCTCCTCGGCACAACTTGGCGACTGAATCTTGAACCTTGACTGACTGGCCGATTTGAATTGTGGCTCAGGCAGTCCCGATGCAACTCAAGCGGCTTTCATCGATCGCAGTCGGGCAGCAGCTTTCATCAGACATCGGGCTCGAGCTGGAGGCCTCACGATCAGGGATGTCTGTGCGCCAGAATCGAGCAGGAAACTGACCTCCTTGCCTTGCAGAAGCGCGCGCACGAAGATGGAGAGTGCAGATTAGGCACGTAGTTGTCGGGTTGGAGCTGGCCCTTCGCCCGCTAACCCTCGATCAGAAGCTCCCGGCGGCTGAGCCTTTGATGGCCGGGCAGACAGCTTCGCTGTGGCCCCAGCCGGAGCAGTTGAAGCAGGGACCTCGGCCCTGAGATCCGCCGGCAGTACACCGGAGACAATAGGGCCTTCTTGCCACACCAAAAGCAGCTTGATGACCGATCTCTCGGCCTACCGCCACCGCGTTCTCTCGCGCTGCCGCCCCTCAACCACAGCCGACAGGGTCTCCAGCTGTCTGATTAAAAAAATAGCTCCAGGCCAGCCTTATCAGTCAATCGTCGCCTCGCCAAAGTGGGCGAGTTGCTTGGTTTGCCGTAGCTTGCGATTTACTCCAGCCTCATGGCCCGCTCAACCAGCTCCTCCAGCGTGCAGGAGTTCAGGTCCCTGTTCTTGAGCAGGGCGTCGCATCCGCAATCAATATCTACTAAATGATTCAGAACTTCACTTTACGACCTCGCGGGTCGTCATGGCCACTGATAGCAGTACGCATAGCACGAATACTCTACATGTACGTGTACATGTACTGTATGTCAGAAATTTTTGAGAAAAGTAAGGAAGAATGTCGATCTAATTTTGAGCATGTAACACTAACTAAGCATTTAACTTCTTAGTGGTCCTTCCCTAGACCCCTATTTACAGAAATTATGTATTAGATAGTTTAATTCACAATAAAGAAGTAGGCAAAAAATTTATGACTCTACCTCTAGTTTGGTCGTTGGTAACGCGATTTTATTCAACTCTCAACACTGTACAACAGTGCGATCACCAGAGGCGCGCGCAGCTTTAAGGGGGCTGCGACCCTCCAATAGGGCTGGCACCTTTTTGCAAGCTGATATGGCACCGCTACCCCTTGCGCTCCTGGGTGCCGTTTCGAATAGAAATTGAAAGATTCGTCCATGAAGCATATCAGCTGATGTCAACACACCGTCATTAGTAGGGTTCTAATATTTTTATTTTTGTGCTCTTAGAACCCGTAAAAAATATTTAAGCAATTTTTAGCACCGTTTCAGTCCTTTTTTGAAAGTAAAACTTTTAATTAGGAAAGCAGAACAAAAATAATTGTTAGTTCAAGTTAAAAATTAAATATCGAACATCACGATTTAGCGTAATTTTTTCGCATTGTGCTTTTTATAGATTTTAAAACATATCCCGTCAATGAAACATTATCCACTCACACACGACCACATTGACAATATGACATCGACATGGCTATCATAGCTGTAATGACTAACATAGTCCGCCCCGGTCTCCATCTAGAGTTTTTATTAATGGACGGGACACCAACGACATGTATTGTGTATAATATTAACTATCAGTCCCAGTGTAGGTCAAGCAATTAGCCTAGCTTAAATAAATGTATGGATGAAAATAAAACTATGGGATAAGCAAAACAAACAATGACCAGTATATCTGATCCATGTGGTAAATAGGAATTAGGTCTATTTTGAAAGCCATAGATATTAATAATAGGGCCACGGCCACTAGGGCCTAGGCCTAATTCAATATAGACAATAATATTGATTTGATAATCATTCGACATTAGGCCTGTTGCTATGGCCTGCTGAAAAAAGACATAAGTTACTTTATTGTAAATTATTATATGCCAAAAATGTAATATTTCTAATTAAACATAATTTCACTAGTGGATAATAAATAATGTCACCAATCAATTTTGAATATTTTATTAGTTTGTCTATGTTTATAATGATATATCAGGGGTGTAGCCAGGAATTTCCTATGGAGGGATACACCAAGGTGAATTTTCTACAAGGGGATACACCAAGGTAAAAGTGCTATGACAGAAGTATATGGTAGTATGTATAGCAACAAAGGGCAACAAAAAAGTTTTGGTCAAGCTCTTCAACTTTGGCGGGGAAATCCCCTCTATCCCCCCTTCCCATTCCCTCATGCCTGGATAGTATTTTACTTATAAAAAAGAATATATCTCATTTTAAGTTTTAACCAATTAATTTTATATCTTAATTCCTAAGTGTAGAAACATTTCTATTAGTTATATTTAAGTTTTTTATTATTTATATTATACTTTGCCTGTCTGGAAAGTCGTGAGAATGTGTTAGTCAAGTAAGAAAGCAGCAAGCTGATGACATGGCACACATAAAATTTCAATAATAGACATATATATCTATGGTGAAAATTCTTGTTATTCTAGCAGCAAAATTGGGGGCAGGGGCGAGCTCAGCATAAAGTGCTCAATAACCAATGCAACACGGTGATCAAGCTTAAAAAATTTAATAGTGAGTTCGTCAAAATGGAAGATTTCTAGGCTTATGCCTACGCTAGATACTGTCTTGGAATCTCTGTTATTAGTTGTTATGATCAACTACTTAAAGTTTATGGAGATGCCGCACCAGGTCAGTTAATGGTTTACAGATGGCACTCAAAGTTCCATGATGAAGCATTTCCCCTGGCCTCAGCTCCTCGGACTGGCCGGCCACGGTCAACAAGGACAACAGAACTAATCGAAACCTGCCGAGCTCTCGTTGAAGAGGATTCAAAAGTTAGTGTCCGAGACCTCGCCAACTTTTTGGAAGTTGGTAAAACAACAGTGCGCAAAATTTTGACCAAGGATTTGCACCTTTGAAACATTTCTGCCATCTGGGTTCCTTATGCTCTATCCGAGGAGAACAAGACTGCTCGCATCAATTGTGCCAAGCAAATCCGCAGGCTTTTTTATAACGAGGGGGTGGAAAACTTTTGCGACAAGTACATGGTGGAAGATGAGACATGGGTGTACCTAAACAACACTGGAACAAAGCAAAACAACAGGTGCTGGCTTGGCCAAGGAGATCATCGGCCCCAGGTTGTCAGGCACTCAGTCGGGAATGCAAAGACAATGCTTCTGGTTGCTTTCACTCCAAGCAAGCGCTTCTCCATTAAATCCACAGCCCCAAAGCAAACTGTTGATGCAGATGGCATAGTTGAATTCATTCGGCACACGGGAGACCTATGGCGTACTCTGAGGTCAAAGCCAATTCACCTGTCGGGTGTTCTTTGGCAGTAGGACAATGCGCGACCTCATGTAGCCCGTTCTGTGCAGCAGTACATGGAGTCCCGTGGAGTTCAGCTGGTATTTCAGAGTCCTTACAGCCCAGACTTCAATCTGTGCAACCGTTTTTTGTTCAGTTGGATGAAGAATGATTTCTCCAGGCGAGTATTCAGCGACCACAATGAAGTTCGAGAAGCTGTGTTGCAGTGGGCAAGAGGCCTTGACGAAGATTGCTTAAAAAGAGAGGTTCAGCGACTCGTTGACCATTGCCAAGCTGTAATCAATGCAAGGGGAGATTACATTACCAACTAGTGCTGTTATCTTGTTTTTTGATAGTTCTGACTGGTTTTTTAAATACATTCTCGCGACTTTCCGGACAGCCGAAGTATAACTTTTAAAGAATGTTAAATACCAAATTGAAATGTTTATATATAGACCATTTTGGTAATAACCCATTTTCTATATTGGAGATAATATATTGAAATATAAATTATAAGATATATGAGAAATTTCTAATAAATTATGATTTGGCAATTAAAAATGAAGAATAAGTATATAATTGGCTTAATTTTTATTATAATATTAGGCAATCTATTGGATAATGATTATCAAATAAAATTGCAATCACTTTAAAAATTTTTTTAATAAATAAAGTAGAAATGCTTTAAACAATATAACAAACTATTTCTGATATTAAAAATCTTAATTTTTTAGCATTCATAGACTATATTCCAGATCATGTAATATATGCCCAAAAATGGCCTTGCAATGCATGCCTAAAGTTGGCATGCATAACTCTTAAAAATAATGTACATACATACTTAGCATGCACTTCATAGAATCACATGGAAAAATTAGTGTTAAGTGGAAAAAAATTGAAAATGTTCATATTTTAGCATAAATTTCAAATTTTCTAGCTTTTAAACTCATTAATAATGCATTTAAACAAAAGCTTATGCATATTAAATTTTTATTGTAAATGGTATAGACAAGAAAAATAAATAATCAACCAAATTATTAGACACAAAGAGTCTTATGCAATGCATTTTGGAAGATGATCATTTCAATTTTACTAGTACATGCAAATGGTTGTTAATCAAAAGTATAGTTCTTACTTTTGGGAAATATTCAGTAGGTACCTAACCCAATGTATAGTACCTTATGATGTTTATCAAATTAAGCTTTGAATTTTATAAAAATGTTCTTCTCCAAATTGAAATTTGCTTTTTGTGTGCATCACACCATGAAAAACCTTTGGAACATAATCATTCCTTTCTAAAAGTTGCATAGAAATGATTGCCTTCCAAAACTGATTATATATAGGCTGACTATTTAAATGACAATTTAACTTATTTAAACATTTTAGTTTCTTCCATTTGTATAGAGAATTGAGAAAAATGTCAATAGGGATTGATTGTTTACCAAATATTAAGTTAAGCAATGATCCTTATCCAAAAGATTGCTGTTTATTATTATTTGGATTACTTTTTTAATATCTTAGGCCTTTACCAAATGATAATGAAGCAATTCATATTTTAAATTTATCTATCCTATAGTCATTTTTAAATTTATGAGTTTTATAGCACAGTTAAATAAATAAGATATAAAGGAATTAGTTTTTAGGTATATTGATTATTAAAATTGAAAACAAGTTAGTTTGCAACCCTACAGGAAAAAGTTGTAAAACTGCAGACAGTGTCCAGCACACTTTTGACATTTTTTAAGTGCATTGCATGCACAGGTGCATAATGCCTATACACGTACTACCCTTTCCTGTTGGCTGCTGCTTCAGCAAATAAATATACATGAAAAAGGGCCTAATACCTCTGTGGAAAGGGCCTATACGCTTGTCATTTATATTGCTTACAGATATTTCAAAATTTGATTTCAATTTTCTCAGAATTGGAATTTTTAAGAGCAAATTTGAATTTCAATGAAAAAATGGAAGTCAAAATTTTGTGTCTAAAAAGTGGCTAAAAAAGCTAATGTCTACTACATATACATGTATTTTGTTTTACATAAGGAGTATATTGAAAGTAAAAAAGTGAGTGTTGGTCATACTAAACTTTGTTTTTCTTAATTTTGATTTCAGAAAATTCAATTTTGATTTTAGAAAGTTAGCAAATTTTGATTTTGACAGAAAATGCTCTTTTGGAACATCTCTAATAATGCTAAAGCACAATAAAATAATTTGACTCCATTCTAAAGTGCACGTCTGTGGGTTTTTAACATTTATTCCAATAGGGGTATGCAAAGTAAGATGCAATGCTATAACCATTTGATTGCAAGTGCTTTATATTTATAGTTTTTCCATTGAATATTCTAGAATAATGAATTCTCTTGAAAGAGTTTGTGATAGAATTCAACTTACCATATAAGTTGATACATACAACTTACCATATAATTGGATAGATATTCTTAGATAAATTATATTATAATTATGAATTTTTATCTGGAAACATTAAAACCATTGTTTGTTAAACATTTAAACCAATATTAACATTAAAACAAAGTTAATGTTGGCCATAAAAGTAGAAATAAGATTGCATTTATAGTATTCAATACAAAACACTATTTAATGGTTAACAAACTTTTTTTATCCAGAGTGCTCATGCCTCATCCAGAGTGCTCATGTCTCATCCAGAGTGCTTATGCCTCATCCAGAGTGCTCATGTCTCATCCAGAGTGCTCATGTCTCATCCAGAGTGCTCATGTCTCATCCAGAGTGCTTATGCCTCATCCAGAGTGCTTATGCCTCATCCAGAGTGCTTATGCCTCATCCAGAGTGCTTATGCCTCATCCAGAGTGCTCATGCCTCATCCAGAGTGCTTATGCCTCATCCAGAGTGCTCATGTCTCATCCAGAGTGTCCCATCATCTCATTTGGCTTGTGTCCCATCAGTGAAGTAAATGAATGAATAAAAATTGATATTCCTTTGAATAGCGCAGCCACTTGACCCGAAAATTTGATGCAAATTGTCTGCCCCATCGACCATAGCTAGGCCTGTACAACAGCCATGGATTTTGATGACACTGAAGAACTGGGCAGCGGCGCTCGGGGCCGCCAGGCCAAGCTGGCCAAATCTATGAAGGCTAAAAATAAGATGGCCAATCAGGTGCAGATCACAGCCGAGCAGTTGCTGCGCGAGGCCAAAGAGCGCGAACTGGAAGTGCAGGCTGCTCCTCCGAAGCAGAAAATCAGCAGCATGGCCGAGCTGCGCGATTTCCAGCTCCGTAAACGCAAAGAATATGAGGATAATATACGAAAAAATCGGACTTCGCTGCACAATTGGATCAAATATGCCGCTTTCGAAGAGGACCAAGGCGAATTGTTCAAGGCTAGGAGTGTTTACGAGCGGGCGCTGGACGTTGATTATAGGAGTCCCAGTCTGTGGATTAAATACGCTGAGATGGAGATGAAGCACAAACAGGTTAGACTTGGATTTATATTAAACTTTGTGTCAGATAATTGCTAAAGAAAGTTCACTGCAGAAATGAGATAAAAAATCTATGGGCTAAAAGCCACTGAAGGATCACGGAGGGGGCTATGACAAGCCACTGAAGGATCAGGGAGGTGACTATGTGAAGCTACTGAAGGATCAGGGAGGGTGTTAGCAGCAGTCACTGGAGAATCATGGAGGGGGGCTAGGAGAAGCTACTCAAGGATCAGGGAGGGGGCTAGGAGAAGCTACTCAAGTATCAGGGAGGGGACTAGGAGAAGCTACTCAAGGATCAGGGAGGGGGCTAGGAGAAGCTACTCAAGTATCAGGGAGGGGACTAGGAGAAGCTACTCAAGGATCAGGGAGGGGGCTAGGAGAAGCTACTGAAGGATCAGGGAGGGTGTTAGCAGCAGCCACTGGAGAATCATGGAGGGGGGCTAGGAGAAGCTACTCAAGGATCAGGGAGGGGACTAGGAGAAGCTACTCAAGGATCAGAGAGGGGCTAGGAGAAGCTACTGAAGGATCAGAGAGGGTGATAGCAGCAGCCACTGGAGAATCATGGAGGGCGCTAGGAGAAGCTACTGAAGGATCAGGAAGGGGGCTAGGAGAAGTCACTGAAGGATCAGGGAGGGTGATAGCAACAGCCACTGGGGAATCATGGAGGGCGCTAGGAGAAACTACTGAAGGATCAGGAAGGGGGCTAGGAGAAGTCACTGAAGGATCAGGGAGGGTGATAGCAACAGCCACTGGGGAATCATGGAGGGTGATAGCAGCAGTCACTGGAGAATCATGGAAGGTGATAGCAGCAGTCACTCGAGAATCATGGAGGGTGATAGCAGCAGTCACTGGAGAATCATGGAAGGTGATAGCAGCAGTCACTCGAGAATCATGGAGGGTGATAGCAGCAGTCACTGGAGAATCATGGAGGGTGATACTGAAAAACACCAGAGTTCTAGAATATCACCACCACACCCCACCAATGCATCGGTCAGGTGAACCACGCCAGGAACATATTCGATCGGGCCGTGAGCATACTGCCCAGAGTGAACCAGTTCTGGTACAAATACGCCTATATGGAGGAGATGCTGGGCAATGTGGCCGGGGCCAGGCAGGTGTTCGAGAGATTCATGGAATGGGAGCCGGACGAGCAGGCCTGGCATTCTTACATTAACTTTGAGCTGCGCTACAAAGAGTTGGACAGGGCCAGGTATATCTACGAGAGGTTCGTGCTTGTCCACCCGGAGCCAAAGAATTGGATCAAATACGCCAAGTTTGAAGAACGGAACGGATATCTGGCTAGCGCTAGACAGGTAAGCTTTTTGCTTCTTTGTATGATGTACTTTATTGCGCTAGTTTTTGCTGCACGGTTTTTTTGGCTGTCCCCTTTTTTCTGTCCTCATTGACCCTCCTTTGGTCTGCTGACCTCTTTTCCTTTGCTTACTAACCCCTTGACCCTCTCCCTTATCTGCTGACCCCCTTATCTGCTGCCCCCTTGTCCCTACCCCTTATCTGCTGACCCCCTTGACCCTCCCCCTTATCTGCTGACCCCCTGACCCCCTTATCAGCTGCCCCCCTTGCCCCTACCCCTTATCTGCTGACCCCCTTGACCCTCCCCCTTATCTGCTGACCCCCTTGCCCCTACCCCTTATCTGCTGGCCCCCTTATCTCTTAACACCCTTGCCCCTCCCCTTATCTGCTGCCCCCCTTGCCCCTTCCCCCCTTATCTGCTGATCCCCTTGCCCCTCCCCCCTTATCTGCTGACCCCCTTACCCCTCCCCCCTTATCTGCTGACCCCCTTACCCCTCTCCCCTTATCTGCTGACTCCTGGCGCACGTTTTGATTCCTTTATCTGACTTTCCTCAGAGACCTTGGCCTACTCTTTCGTTATACCTTACCCTTTTATCGCAAGAAGCCTATTCAAATAAACCTACATGTATAACCGGCGTCCCGCCCGTTCCCAACCCCAGGTGTTCGAACGTGGCGTAGAATTCTACGGCAACGAGAATCCCGACGCCCGTCTGCTAATAGAATTCGCCCGATTCGAAGAGCGCCAGAAGGAGCACGAGCGGGCCAGATTCATCTACCGGTTTGCATTGGACAATCTGCCCAAATCTGAGCAGGCCGACATCTACAAAGCCTACACTGTGCACGAGAAAAAGTACGGCGACCGGGGCGCAATCGAAAGCGTTGTTATTAGTAAGCGCCGGATAAAATACGAAGCCGAATTAGAAGACAATCCGCTTAATTACGACGCCTGGTTCGATTATATCCGCCTGGCCGAGGAGGAGCTGGCCAGCACCGGACAGGTGGACGATGTGCGACGAATCTACGAGCGAGCGATTGCCTGCCTGCCGCCCCTAGAGGAGAAGCAGCATTGGCGCCGGTACATCTACCTGTGGATCTACTATGCCCTATTCGAGGAGCTGGTTGCCGGTGATATTCCGCGCACTAGAGAAGTCTACCAGACCTGCCTGACAGTGCTACCGCATAAGAAGTTCACCTTTGCTAAAATTTGGCTACTATTTGCTAAATTTGAAATCAGACAACGCGACGTTACGGCTGCGAGGCGGTTGCTAGGCCAGGCGCTCGGCCGCTGTCCCAAGGAGCGACTGTTTCGCGGCTACATTGAATTGGAAATTCAACTGCGAGAATTCGATCGTTGCCGCCGATTATACGAGAAGTTTCTAGAATTTTCGCCAGAGAACTGTCAGACCTGGATGCGATTCGCCGAATTCGAGACTGTACTGGGCGACCTGGACCGGGCCAGGGCGATCTACCGGTTGGCAGTGGGCCAGCCCCGCCTGGACCTGCCCGAGCTGCTGTGGAAAGGTTTCATTGATTTTGAAATCGAAGCTGAAGAATTCGCCAAAGCCAGGTCGCTCTATAGGGAGCTGCTCGAACGGACTCAGCACGTGAAGGTGTGGCTGAGCTTCGCCAGCTTCGAGGAGGCCCACGGCGACGGTGCTGACGCTGCCAGGCAGATTTACTCCGAGGCCGATGCCGCTATGCGGTTTGGCCGCGACCCGCAGCAGCGGCTCACCCTGCTGGAGGCCTGGCTGGAGTTCGAGAAGCGACAGGCCGGCGGCGACGACCCCGACGCCGTGGACCGGGATCCCCGGGTGCGCCGGGTCGCTGGCCTCATGCCCGAACGGGCCACTCGGCGTCGCCGTACAGACGACGGCGGCTGGGAAGAATTCGAAGAGCTGCTGTTCCCGGACGAGCAGCAGCAGCCAAATCTTCGGCTGCTCAGCCTGGCCAGACGCTGGCGTCGGCGTCAGCAGGGCGACGGTGTCGATTTGGACGACGATGATGACGACGACGATGAGCAGGCTGAGGGCGAAGATGCCGATGATGATGTCGAAGAGGATTCTGATGATGAGGAAGATGATACGCAGTCGCCTCCTCGTCCGGCAGCTGGTGGCGTGGATGCGGACTCGCCTTGACGACTAACGAACTCGTTTGGGGTGCCCGCGTGGTTTTCGGATTCTCTGTTTTCTACTTCTAGGGGGAGCCAGGAGAGTGCTGCTAGTGCGCTGATCAGATAATATTTAAGTGTAAAATATTTATACAATTTCAGCCTTTTAAACTGATGAGTTAGTATTCCATTATTCAATGAAAATTGTTCCCTTAATTGTTGAACAACCGGTTCTATTTATAATCTAACTGAAGTTTGTGGGAATCCCAATCTATCTTAAGTCTGTGGGGATCTCAACCTATCAGAAGTCTGTGGGAATCTCAACCCATCTGGCCTCTTAGGGAATCCCAACCTATCGAGTATAGGAGAATCCCAATCTATCTGGAGTATAAGGGAATCCCAATCTATCTGAAGTCTATGGGAATCCCAATCTGGAGTCTAAGGGAATCCCAATCTATCTGAAGTCTATGGGAATCCCAATCTATCTGCAGTCTAAGGGAATCCCAATCTATCTGAAAGTCTAAGGGAATCCCAATCTATCTGAAAGTCTAAGGGAATCCCAATCTATCTGAAAGTCTAAGGGAATCCCAATCTATCTGAAAGTCTAAGGGAATCCCAATCTATCTACAGTCTAAAGGGAATCCCAATCTATCTACAGTCTAAAGGGAATCCCAATCTCAAAACCTACATAAATATGTACTTTTATTGCGCTGCATATTTATCGAATACAACAATGCGCTAAGTCGCAATGCTAACATCTTTCTTTCTATTAATTGCATTACATTGCTCCGGTTTACAATGTCATATATCTGTAAAAACAATCTTTGCTTTAAATAAGTGTTTATGTTGTCGCGTGTGTTGCATTAAACAAATTAACGCACCCAATAAAATGTTTGTAGCATTTCTGTCATAAACTATGTGCATGTAAATAGTAAATGTGCGTGAGAAGGTGCGTCTGATTCTTTCCCTGCAATCATTTAAGTTTTGTTTAAATCTTCAAGTTTAGATAGATGTTGAAAAAGATAATTAAGACTTATGCTTGTAAATTCTTGGTGTTGTTTGTATCTAAGGGCATTAAAGTTTTATTAATTATAGTTAATAATTTTCAATTTCAGCGCTTTCCAGTTTAGCGACTTTGATTAACTGAGAATCATGTCTTCCGCAAAGGTAAGCGAGTGAGTTGTTATTTTAAAACATTTAAAGCTTTCTAATGTACTGCTTTAAGAGATTGTAAGTACAAGTCTTCCTATCTGTTACCCCACACTCCGCAGCCCGTGCTCTACTCCTATTTTCGCTCCTCCTGCTCTTGGCGAGTTCGCATCGCTCTGCTACTCAAAGGTCTGGAGTTCGAGACCCGGCCAATCAACCTATTAAAAGGAGAGAACCGATCCGACGAGTATTTAGCAATTTGTCCGATGGGCCAGGTACCAACTCTGGTGATTGACGGGCACACAATGACCCAGTCTGTGGCCATTATCGAGTACCTGGAGGAGGCTTATAAAGAGCGGGGCACCCGGCTCCTGCCTGACCTGCCTGTGGAACGGGCGGTGGTTCGCGAGCTGACGGAGATGATCTCGTCCGGGATACAGCCGCTGCAGAATCCTTCGGTTAGTGTCTAGGGTGTTTATGGGGTCATTACCCCCCTCAGGGTGTTTATGGGGTCATTACCCCCTTCAGGGTGTTTATGGGGTCATTACCCCCCTCAGGGTGTTTATGGGGTCATTACCCCCTTCAGGGTGTTTATGGGGTCATTACCCCCTTCAGGGTGTTTATGGGGTCATTACCCCCTCAGGGTGTTTATGGGGTCATTACCCCCCTCAGGGTGTTTATGGGGTCATTACCCCCTCAGGGTGTTTATGGGGTCATTACCCCCCTCAGGGTGTTTATGGGGTCATTACCCCCTTCAGGGTGTTTATAGGGTCATTACCCCCTTCAGGGTGTTTATGGGGTCATTACCCCCTTCAGGGTGTTTATGCGGTCAGTGCCCCCCCCCTCAGGGTGTTTATGCGGTCAGTGCCTTTTCAAGACTATTTAATCGGTCATTTCCCTCCCCCCAAGACGGTTTAGTCGGTCATTCCCCCCCCCCCCAGACTATTTAATCGGTAATTCCCCCCCAAGACTGTTTAGTCGGTCATTCCCCCCCCCCAAGACTATTTAATCGGTAATTCCCCCCAAAACTGTTTAGTCGGTCATTCCCCCCCCCCCCCCCCAAGACTGTTTAGTCGGTCATTCTTCCCCTAGACTGTTTAGTCGGTCATTCCCCCCCCCCCCCTCAAGGCTATTAAATCGGTCATTTACCTCTTCAAGGCTATAAACCCCTTAGTCATTCCATGTTCATGTTTATTTTCCAAGCGTAAATATTAGCAATTACTAATCCTTCACTTTCTAAAACCCTCTAATCTATAACTCATTAATCCTCACAAAAATGCCAGGTATGCGCCAGAGTCGGCGCTGACAGGAAGACTGAGTGGGGCCACTACTACATCGATCGCGGCTTTCAAGCCCTGGAGAAGCGTCTATTAGAAACGTCGGGCAAATACTGCTTCAAGAATAGCATTAGCATTGCCGACGTGTGCCTAGTGCCGCAGGTTTATAACGCCGGCCGGTTCAATGTTGATATGACTAAATATCCTACTATCAGTCGGATCAACCAGGCACTCTTGGAGCAGCAGGCGTTTATTGATGCCAGGCCGGATAAGCAGGCTGATTGTCCTGACGAATTGCGAATGCAATAATTTTTATTCACATATATAGGTTTGATCAGTCTTCTACTGTGCTTACCTGCCCAACAGGGATAGTTGCTTGCTTCTGTTTTAACATTTGTAACAGGCCACTCTATCCTGTCTCTCCATTTCTCCTGTCTCTCTCCTGTCTCTGTCTCTCTCCTGTCTCTCCATTTCTCCTGTCTCTCTCCTGTCTCTCCATCTCTCCTGTCTCTCTCCTGTCTCTCCATTTCTCCTGTCTCTCCCTCTCCCCTGTCTCCCTCTCCCCTGTCTCTCCCTCTCCTGTCTCTCCCTCTCCCCTGTCTCTCCCTCTCCTGTCTCTCCCTCTCCCCTGTCTCTCCCTCCTGTCTCTCCCTCTCCCCTGTCTCTCCCTCTCCTGTCTCTCCCTCTCCCCTGTCTCTCCCTCTCCCCTGTCTCTCCCTCTCCCCTGTCTCTCCCTCTCTCCCTCTCCTGTTTCTCCCTCTCTCCTGTCTCTCCCTCTCCTGTCTCTCTCCTGTCTCTCCCTCTCTCCTGTCTCTCTCCTGTCTCTCCCTCTCCCCTGTCTCTCCCTCCCCTGTCTCTCCCTCTCCCCTGTCTCTCTCTCTCTCTCTCTCCCTCTCCCCTGTCTCTCCTCTCTCTCCCCTGTCTCTCCATTTCTCCTGTCTCTCCCTCTCCCCTGTCTCTCCCTCCCCTGTCTCTCCTTCTCCCTCTCCTTTCTCTCTCTTTCGTGTCTCTCCCTCTTTTTCTGTCTTTCCCTCCTGTCTCTCTCCCTTCCCTGTCTCTCCCTCCCCTGTCTCTCCATTTCTCCTGTCTCTCCCTCTCCCCTGTCTCTCCCTCCCCTGTCTCTCCCTCTCCCCTGTCTCTCTCTCTCTCCCTCTCCCCTGTCTCTCCTCTCTCTCCCCTGTCTCTCTCCCTCTCCTGTCTCTCCCTCTCCCCTGTCTCTCCCTCCCCTGTCTCTCCTTCTCCCTCTCCCCTGTCTCTCCCTCTCCCTTCTCTCTCTTTCGTGTCTCTCCCTCTTTTCTGTCTTTCCCTCCTGTCTGTCTTCCTCTCCCACCCCAATCTCCCTATCTCTATCTCTATTCTCTCTTTCTTCCGCCGTTCTATCTGTCTTCTAGGAATTAATCTCCTATCCCTGTCTTGCCTGTCCTACGAACGCAATTACACAGTCGTAGTTTGGATAACAATATAGCTCGCTTTAAAATTAAAGTAAAATGCAATACATAGAGTAGTACTAATAGTAGTACCGAAAAGAATGCGTTTTGAGCTCGGTATTTTATGGTTTGCGTGCCAATCCTAGCTCCATTACTGCAAAGCGTCGTGTGCTTGCGTCTGATGCAAGCCGATTAGTGCTTATCATTATTACATTTAGTATCCAGTATATTTATATATAACAAAACGACAGTTCGCTCCTTGAATCAATTTGAATGCTTTCAATGCTCATTTAATATGGACTATGTCGCCACTGTTTTATCTTGATTAATCTTTATTACCAGATATCACGTAGCTATTTTCTAAGCGCAACTTTACACCGTTAATTAATTACTTTAAATTAGAATTAATTTTGTTTCAATTTTCAAATACAAGAAAAGCAGCTATTGAGTCATGTTTTATATTCCGGTATCTTTTTTGTTTCATTTTTTAAAGCTGTAAAAATCACCACTCTCTAATTGTCAGTAGTTTTTAGTAGTATTTATAGCATCGCCCGATGTTGCTTATTTTAAAACTTTTACAATCCAACAATCTGCCTTGATGCCGCAGGTTGACGAGTTGGGCTATCGGCCCCAGCCGCCGGATCCCATGCTTTAAAATCCGCCCCGCATTGCGTCCAGCACTTGCTCTCCCTGCTCACTGAACTTACTTTCTTTCCAATCGATCTGTGTCGTCTGTCAACTCTCGGCCTACAATCGCCAGTCGCGATTGCTGGACACGAGAGCCGTAGCGCAGGAGGGCGGAGGTTCAAGCCTTCAAAAAGCCCGCTAAATGTCTTTCACCGATCTGTTGTCGAGCTCGCGGAGCTTGCCGTCGCTGTCGCTGGTGTTGAATAGCCCGGATGTTGGCTTCTCGCTGGTGTTTGCCTGTCCCCGGCCCGAGGACAATTTCACTCACTGCTACTCGTACGAGGAGGATGACGGCCTGCTGGAATTGATGGAACTGGGCTACCTGCCCACGTACCTGCTCGATTATCTGCGCGGCTATCCCGACATCTTCCAGACTGACGTTGGCGACGGCGGCGGCGCCGGTGTCGCTTTGGATGTGGTCGACGTTCGCCAATCGAAGACTAATCCAACTAGACGGCGGCTGGCTCTGAGACCGACTCACGAGTTCCTGTGGGACCAGATTCGACAGCAGGTCGGCGGCGGCGGCCCGGCCCGTCGGCATCTAACACCGCTAGAGGCCGAAGCTGAGGCAATCAATGCGGCCGAATCAGCTACGCCGCTCGACCTTCAGCCGCCGATGCCGACAGACCAAGCCGGTAGCAACGAGTGCCCCCGCCTGCTGGCCTATCTGCAGAGCCGCCTGGACGAGCGCAGCGTCGGTCGGCAGCGACGACGAGCGAAGCGTCAATTATTAGCCGATTATTCGCACGAGGCCCAGCGCCGGCAGGCGTTGAACTTGCCGGCCCCGCCGTCGCCGAGCCAGGTGGAGGAGGATCCGAGCTTGTCAGCTGCGTTCCAGCGGCCGACACTGCGGCCGGCCAGGCCGTCCGTGCGCGACCTACTTGGCAGTCGGCGCGGCAATCAATCTGTCGATTTTTGGCGACCAACCTACCAGTTGGCTGAGGAGGAGCGAAGGCGGCACGAGTCTGGATTACGCCAGACTCCCCTGAATCCGCAGGTGTTCCCGCCGGATCGGACTGTGCCAAGTAGCGCCGCCGCAGCGTCTGCTGCCGGTCAACCGCCGCAGGTCGGCGACGTCGAATTCTCCGACACCGTTGTTGAAGAGGTCGAAGTCAGAGTCCAGCCGGGTCACCGGTGTCCCTACCTGCACCGGCTCAAGGTGTTGAAACGCCGACCCGATGGCAGACATTTCGGCCACTTCACCGTTGAAAAACTGGCGCCAGGCGCCGGTCTGCCCGGCCAGCGTCCAGAAGAGCCAGTCCGTTACTCGGCTGAGCTTGGCCGGGCCGCCTCAGTTCGAGTGTTTCTTCGCCAATACGCCGACCTGCTCACCGACCGAGGCCGGCATCAGGCAGAGGTTGTCCGCCGGCAGCCCGGCCTGCCGCCCCAGAAGATTAACACTCCGCAGCTGTTGGTGCCGCAGCACGCCGCTGTACTTCAAGCCTCTTCTATGCCGCCGCCGCCGCCTCCACCACCGCCTTCTGCACATCCGCCTGCGCCGCCGCAACCTCAGCATCAGCCTACGCCGTCTCAATCACAGGCGCCTTTGCTAACGGCCTCGCTGTCGCAGACGGTGGTTGCCGCTCCGCTAGCCAAACCGCTGCCGCCGCCGTCTCGATTTCCTGTGCAGACTGCGGTTGCTGGCGCCGCCGCCTCTCCGCTGCAGATTGTAACTGGCGGCGGCGCCACCTCCAACGCGTCTGTGGTGCCAGTGAAGACTATGCCGCACAATAGGGCAGCTCACCTGTTGCCTAATGGCACCGCGGCTATGGCAGCCACCTCTCTTATGCAGCCGCCGCCGCAGCCGCCGCAGCATCCCCGGCGTCAGCAGCAGCATCAGTTACATCAGCAACAACAGCAGCAACAGTTAAATTTGGTGCCAACCACAGCAATATTCCAAGGCTCAACAGTGCCAACTGGCAGTCTTGTTTCCGTGTCACCAGCCGGTTCAGTTCGATTCCAGGGTTCCACCGCTGCGCAGGCAGCTGTGGGTGCCGCAGCCGGCGCCGCGCAGCACTCAACGCAGGCCTTGACGACGGTGGCCTTCGGCGGGCAGCAGGCTGGCCAGGCCCTGACTGCGGTCACCTACGGAGCGCCACATCAGATGGCGGCGGTGGTGGCAACGCAGCCGTTTTATCGGCCAGGTCCGCCTCCACCTCACCAACAACAGGTGCACCAGATTCAACAGGTGCCGCATGTGCAACAGGTTCAACATGTTCAGCATGTGCAGCAAGTGCATCACCTTCAGCATCATCATCAGCAGCAGCAGCAGAACAGAATTCGCCTGTCAGCTCAGCTGTTGCATAACCGGCCGCGTATACAGGTGCTTACTGGGCAGAGGCTGCCAGTAACGGTGGCGCAGCAGCAGCATCAGCAGCAGCTGGACCCGCAGCAACAACAGCAGTTCGCTCAGCTGCACTATCACAATAATCATCATCACAGTCAACAACAGCAGCAGCATCAGCAGCAACAGCACCTGCAGCCCGGCATGCTGGGTGCGCCGCCAGGCGCTAAACCAGCTGTACATAGCCTGGGCCATCATCCGCCACCAATGCAGCTGCATCTTCAGCAGCCGCCCTAGGGTTAGGATAAGTGCAAACAAACACAGCCTGTGATGCCCCCCCGCTGCAGAATTAACCGCCCGTGTGCTTTTGGATCGTAAATTAGATATGGCTACTGCTATAACTGACTAATTTTGTGCATAGTTTTTTATTCCCGTTCGCTACTACTTCAAGCAGTGGGGTACGAGTAGTC
>NIVC01001771.1:30000-52500 GCA_002269645.1 Macrostomum lignano | reverse complement strand
AGTTAGTTAGTTAGTTTATCAGTTAGTTAGTTAGTTAGTTAGTTAGTTAGTCAGTTAGTTAGTTAGTTAGTTAGTTAGTTAGTTAGTAAGTTAGTTAGTTAGTTAGTTAGTTTGTCAGTTAGTCAGTTAGTTAGTCAGTTAGTTAGTTAGTTAGTCAGTTAGTCAGTTAGTTAGTCAGTTAGTTAGTTAGTTAGTTAGTTAGTTAGTTAGTTAGTTAGTTAGTTAGTTAGTTAGTTAGTTTGTCAGTTAGTTAGTTAGTTAGTTAGTTAGTCAGTTAGTTAGTTAGTTAGTCAGTTAGTTAGTTAGTCAGTTAGTTAGTCAGTTAGTTAGTTAGTTAGTCAGTTAGTCAGTTAGTTAGTTAGTTAGTTAGTCAGTTAGTTAGTCAGTTAGTCAGTCAGTTAGTTACTCAATCAGATAGTTAGTCAGTAAGTTAGTTGGTTAGTTAGCTAGTTAGTCAGTTAGTTACTTAGTTAGTTACCTAGTCAGTTAGTTAGCTAGTTAGTCAGTTAGTTACTTAGTTAGTTAGTTGGTTAGTCAGTCAGTCAATCAGTCAGTTAGTTTGTCAGTTAGTTTTTCAGTTAGTCAGTTAGTTACTCAGTCCGTTGACTTTGTCGACAATGTTGGCGTCAAGGTGGCAGTTGCCCGCAATTATTAGCAAGGAGGCAAGTGGCTAAATTACCGCAACCAATTCAACACAACACACGGATGTACTGCGGCACTGAGTTTCTCATCAAACATTTGTGTACACAATGACAATGCACTTCACTCTCGGTGTCTTTCTGAAGGTTGGTCCTCATGGCATCAATTGCACAAGCTTCTGGCTCAAGTTGCATGCGTTGTACCCTCCTCACTCGCGACTTCCCCTAAGCCGAAGCAATGCCATTTCTATGCAAGAAAGCATTGAGTATAGAAAGGCATGGTCTTATGGTTGTCAAAAGGCCTCCAGTGTTTCCAAATCAAGCTTCGATCCCAGCCTGCCAATCTAATTTAATGGATGATGATCTGACATGATGGATGATGATCTGACATGATGGATGATGATCTGACATGATGGATGATGATCTCACATGATGGATGATGATCTCACATGATGGATGATGATCTCACATGATGGATGATGATCTCACATGATGGATGATGATCTGACATGATGGATGATGAACTGCCATGATGGATGATGATCTCACATGATGGATGATGATCTGACATGATGGATGATGAACTGCCATGATTGATGATGATCTGACATGATGGATGATGATCTGACATGATGGATGATGATCTGACATGATGAATGATGATCTGACATGATGGATGATGATCTGACATGATGGATGATGATCTCACATGTTGGATGATGATCTCACATGTTGGATGATGATCTGACATGATGGATGATGATCTCACATGTTGGATGATGATCTCACATGATGGATGATGATCTCACATGATGGATGATGAACTGCCATGATGGATGATGATCTGACATGATGGATGATGAACTGCCATGATGGATGATGATCTGACATGATGGATGATGAACTGCCATGATGGATGATGAACTGCCATGAAGGATGATGAACTGCCATGATGGATGATGATCTGACATGATGGATGATGATCTGACATGATGGATGATGAACTGCCATGATGGATGATGATCTAACATGATGGATGTTGATCTGACATGATGGATGTTGATCTGACATGATGGATAATGATCTGACATGATGGATGATGAACTGCCATGATGGATGTTGATCTGACATGATGGATGTTGATCTGACATGATGGATAATGATCTGACATGATGGATTCTTATATGACATGATGGATAATGATCTGACATGATGGATAATGATCTGACATGGTGGATTCTTATATGAAATGATGGATGATCTGACATGTTGAATAAGGGATGCATGAGGGATACATGAATTAATTTCTGCCTCCACCCGGTGCGCGTGTTATCATCTACATGGCCATGAGGATCTGCAGTGAACAAATAATTTTAGGCTCATGAAATTACGTATTTTAGATAAGGTCCCAAATGAAGCGGACCGGTTGATTGGATTCTATAAAACTCAGCAGAATCCAACGGATCCTGCTATATTGTATAGTCGGTCCATTTGAGCACTTGCTGCTGCTCTCAGTGAGCGGAACTTCTCTCTCGTATTTGCCGAAGATAAGGACACTGTGGAGTAGAGCGGCAAGCTTGGCTATTGCGCGTTAGTTCCATGTTGTGTTTTATCGCGTTGCCAATGCTTATATTTCTTCGCGCTCGTCTTTCTCGGGAGTTTATTACGAGCGTATTATTGCACCGTTGGTTGAAGAGGCGAAGCGTTTGGAAATAGACTTCCGAAAACCTTAGCACATTTAGCATTACAAACCAGCATGTATCTTGTAGATAATTGGACACACGCGTGCGCTGTTGTCATTATGACAATGACAATAAGTAGCAGTTTGTGCTTCCCTAATCCAGAGCTGGATCTCCAGAGCCGGGTCTTGGTGAATGGCAATGGTTCACTTAGTGAAGCCCCAAAAAGTATAAGAAAGTTGCAAAATCAATTCTCAGGACCTCAATCCAATATACAAGCAAGCGGCCTAAAAAAAGAGTCAGAAGACTCAACCACTGTTTCGAATACGGAACCAGATGTGACATCACCGAGTCAGCCACCGGAAGGAGACTCAACCACTATGTCGAATACGGAACCAGAGGGGACCTCACCGACTCAGCCACCGGAAGGAGACTCAACCACTTTGTCGAATACGGAACCAGATGTGACATCACCGAGTCAGCCACCGGAAGGAGACTCAACCACTATGTCGAATACGGAACCAGAGGGGACCTCACCGACTCAGCCACCGGAAGGAGACTCAACCACTTTGTCGAATACGGAACCAGATGTGACATCACCGACTCAGCCACCGGAAGGAGACTCAACCACTATGTCGAATACGGAACCAGAGGGGACCTCACCGACTCAGCCACCGGAAGGAGACTCAACCACTTTGTCGAGTACGGAACCAGATGTGACATCACCGACTCAGCCACCGGAAGGAGACTCAACCACTATGTCGAATACGGAACCAGATGTGACATCACCGACTCAGCCACCGGGAGGAGACTCAACCACTATGTCGAATACGGAACCAGATGTGACATCACCGACTCAGCCACCGGGAGGAGACTCAACCACTATGTCGAATACGGAACCAGATGTGACATCACCGACTCAGCCACCGGGAGGAGACTCAACCACTATGTCGAATACGGAACCAGATGTGACATCCCCGACTCTGCCAACAGAAGAAAGCTCAACAGAAGTCACGACAGATGCTACCCTCAATTCTACAAGTACAATTGCACCAGAAACGAAGCCTGAAGACAACACCAACTCATGTAAGCGTTCTTTTTCTATCAAATTTTCGTTACAAACTGACGCACATAATATCGTAAGAAAAATTTGTCATTCCAGGGGCGGTACCAGTTTTGATTACAATCTGCACTTTGTTTGTGATCAGTCTTGGTGTTCTCACCTTTTTTGGCTGGCGTCTGATGAAAATCAGGTAGGTGGTCACAAGTCGCGTGTCGCTCACGGGCTGGCTTATATATACAGCGACCATGAATTCAGAATGGATTCGGTGTCCGCTACATGTACCTTAGTGCGTCCAAAAAGTTCTTAGACACCCCTCATATCTCTGCATCTGTTCGATGGGTCTTGATAAAAAATTACAGAAACATGAACCTATGTAATGAATCCAGTGCTAAAGTTTCAGCTTAATCGGGTTGACAGAGCAAAAGCAATCAATCATTTACTGAGGAACCTACGAAATTAGCAATACGATTTTATCGTAGTTAAAAAAGTTATCGAGCAAACAGTTCAAACTGGGAAGTTCCAGAACTTCAAGAAACAGATCACCAATCGTGAAAATCTTCAAAGTAATCGCCATTCTCTTATGCTGCTTACTGCTTTGTTATTTTCGCTCTTTAATCTATGGCTAAGCCTTCACAGCTTGCAATTAATTATTAATCAATCAATACTCGGCTAAAGCAGCGATGTTTTTTGATTCATTTTCTAAAACATCAGCTGCGATTTCCCCACTGGGGTTCAGCTTCGATGCTCTTCAAAAATCGCATTGATAATTTTGTGGTTTCCTCAGTAAATGATCGATTGCTTTTGCTCTGTCAACCCGATTAAGCTGAATTCAATCATATAGGCCCATATATGCGTAATTTTTTTATCAAAATAACTTAAACAGATGCCGAGATATGAAGGGCCTTCTAAGAACATTTTGGACGCACTAAGGTACATTTGTCCATGGTCCATGTACAAAGGGGTTGTAGCCAAGGATCATATATACAGAAATATAATATCTATGCTTGAAGCCTCGTGGTTAGAGCGCCAGACTCGCGACTAAAAGGACTAGAAATCTTCATATCTGCGGAGGCTCAAAATTGCCATGATCGGGAAACAAACAAACCATGATCGGTGATATTTATAAGCTTTTACATAGTAAAAAATCAATCCTTTGAAGGTTGGCCCTTAGACTTTTTTCACCTGTAGCTTTTGTTTCTAAAAACTGGTCCCAAGGAGCTCGTACAGAATAAAATCAAGGACGACTTAAGTAGAAGGACGGGAAACCTCGTTTCTTAGAAAATTTTTGAAGGCACTTTTTCCCGAAAAAATACACTGCGGAGATAGGAAATTTTCATTTTTTCAGCACAAAAATTGCTATAACTTTTGATAGGAGGCAGATCCAGTGTTGATCTTTTGATATGTTGTGCCTTTTTTATTGCTCTATCGATATTTATAAAGCTTTCTGTTCAGAAAATTAGGATTCTATGTTAATTTTTTATTCTACGTATATTTTCATGTGTCTTGTGCTTGAAATACATTAGAATGCCACGGCTTGGCTCTTTGATTTTATGAGTCTATTTTATCCTTCTTACCTGACTGTATAGCAAATAGTCGTAACATAGATGATAAAATAGATTCATAAAACCAAATATTAGAGCTGTGTCATGCATTTTTGTGATTTTTAGATACAGGAAATATACGTAGAATAAAAATTAACATAGAATCCTAATTTTCTGAACGGAAAGCTTTATAAATATCGATAGAGCAATAAAAAAGGCACAACATATCAAAAGATCAACACTGGATCTGCCTCCTATCAAAAGTTATAGCAATTTTTGTGCTGAAAAAATGAAAATTTCCTATCTCCGCAGTGTATTTTTTCGGGAAAAAGTGCCTTCAAAAATTTTCTAAGAAACGAGGTTTCCCGTCCTTCTACTTAAGTCGTCCTTGAATAAAATACGATAAACCTGCGTATTACAGAAAAGTGATTGCGAACACGACCAATGCTTCGAACAACAACAACAACAACTACGGGGCCAGGGACAACCCTGCCTACATCGGCAATGCAGACGAGGGCAATAATAATCGTGCTGCTTCTGGGCGATTTCAGCCCAGGCGATCTACTGAGCCTTAAGAATAGTGTTCTTTCACTATGCTTTTCTGACAGCAACATTGGTACAGAAACTATCCTCAAAGCTGATGAAAAATGCACTGCTTCTTGCTGTATATTCCGGATATTGAATAATTTATTTACATGTACGTGCTTCTCCTACAGCCGCTCCTTGACTTGATTATAGAAGGCACAGTTTTGCTAAGAACTCCTGCGGCTAACTTTATCGTGATTATTTCATACACCTAAATATGCTATTAATGCTATCCCTAGTATATTTAGTTGGTATTACGTTAATTATTCCTAATTATGGTACCAATTCTCTGCCTATAGCCAATGATAATATTCTGTAATATCTCATATCGCCTTATGGCAGAGTTTCCTTTAGCGCCTTCATGTGATATAAGGTCAGCGGCCGCCAGGATATGCAAAGCTTTCAAGGTCTCAAGACCCCAAAGGTCTCAAAGATGCAACTTTAAATCACTTATAGACGGTCGACCTCTTTTTTCCTATTTTATGTACACGTGTAACAGATTCGATCAGCTTCTTAATAACAGCAACAACAACAACCATCACCACAACAAGAACCACCACCACAACAACAACAACAACAACAACAAAATACATGTACGCAGTCCCCCAGTTAGTCTGTGTGGAGGGAGCGTCAGATGGCGCGGAGCTGAAGCGCCAGCGAGCGACCAAAGTCCGGCCCATTGACGGTTTCGGGTGCCCCAGCATCGCTAAGGATGCAGTCCGTACATGTATCTCCGGGTCCTCGCTTGACCCCGCCTAAACGGTCCCGGCAACAAAAGTGAGTAGCAGCTGACGTCCTCGGGAAAATTAGGCTTGGGGCAGCAGTTCTCAGCCCGGATCACGTGGCCTGCCAGTTGAAGTCGCCTCTGATGCAGGATGGTGCATGGTCGTTGCAGTTGGGCCAACCGGAGTGCGCCGAGAGTCCAGCTGCCTTTCCAGCGTGGCCGTCGATCAGCGTCCACGTCTCGGGCGTAGTACAGCAGGACGATCTCGACCACTGCCTGCCACCTAGCCCTCTAGCGGTCTGGCAGCGCCCAGGCGAGCCGGATGTCGTCCTCATAACGTTGGCACCAGGCCGCTGAGGTAGATGAACTGCCGGCGGCACGCAAGCTTTTTAAGTAAAATATTTTTGAGCCATAAGCACCTACATTTTCTTTGAAAATGCCGTACACCTATAAACAATTATAAAAATAACCATTGATCGTTTCATGTCTTCTTCGAGCAAGGAAGCTTAAGGGCCCTTTTCCAAGGCAACAATTGAAAAGCTCGATCTTGCATGCGTCTGTTGAAATTGAAATTCTAACTCGAAGAGCATGCCAAGCATTTCTCTGTTGCAAAAATGTATTCTGAGTATGTTATTTTGAATGAAATTGTAACAATAAACTTCAGTAATTCACGTACCTGATACATATCTATTCCAGCTACAGTCCCCTTAGCAATTTATACTGTCTAGCTAGTTCACTATATAGGCTCACAAAGCAACCAGAATTAAACTACGACTATACATTCATGTCTCTACTCAGCGACAGCAAGTTGTCCATGGTTCAAATCAAGTAATTGTTTGCAAATTTTGTTTCATTAGTTAGGCTAATATAGCTGAAATTCTAGCTCTGAGGTTCGTTTACACAACCCATTTGTATGTAGATTTTTACTTAAATCTGATGAACAGATGTGGATTTGAAGTGTGTCCGAATTTTTTTGACTGCCCTAAAGTACTCGCTTCATGCGACTCCTGATCGTAGATTCCTTTAGCTACAGTGTGCACTGTAACACAATCAAGCCTAATAAAACAGAGTGCTATGATTGTGGGTCAAAACCAAAAACCATTCCAATCTATAACTGCCTGCACTCAGGCTGACGCGGCGCCCCGCGGGTTCTGTCTGCGGCACGGCCTACGTTCACACCCAAGTGCAAGCTGTGACGCTGCTATAAGACATATTACAATGATTTTTGTTGTTAATGCTGTATTGTTGTTGTTTGTCCAAGCTTGAATTTTTGTCTCAAAGTCTTATATACATCATGTATACTTAAGTCGTCCTTTGAATGAAATTTCTGCAAAGCCCTGATGCCCAGATGTTAAAAATTAAAAATGGTTAAAACTAATATTTAAATTTTTTAAGGTACATCTGAGTTGTATCGTTTCTAAGCTATTCTTGTTTATTTGAATACTCGACATGTAAGTAGCATACCGGATTTACGAAGTCGTTTTTAGAAACTATAGACTCTTGGCGGTGATTTAACTAGAAAAGTTTGTCACAAATATTTCCTTTAAACGCCACAGCCTGTAACGAAAGAATTGTCTAAAAATCTGCTGCTGTCATTTGCGAAGTAGATTCAAGCGAACTTTCTATCGCTCTATCGTAAGAACGAAAATATGCTGAATGCATCAAACGATACTATACTTCGTAAGTTTTCAATAATTGCATGTATCTCATGTACCTAGAAGTCTAGTCGTTTTATAATTTATGCTGGACCTACAAATTTCTTTATGAATGCTCATCGCTGTCGAGCAACGTATCAGATAGTGACTAATTGCATTGATATTGATTTTCAAGGAATAGCACAAGTGTCTTTACTTAAGTTAAGTATAAAAAAACAAACCTAACACTTAAATATTTTCACTGCTAAGCTACTTTGATTAAAATATTGACATTTTTAATGTCGTCCTGGACGCAACTACCACTCAATAAAACTAGATCTTTAAAACAGTTTAAGTTTAAGAAAAAAAGGGTAAACCTTTGCTGGGTTTCATTTTCAGGAATTTTTTATTCATTCTAAGCTATTCTATTATTTTTCTGCTGCTCACCCTTATACCCTTCCTTCTAACAATGACTAAAGAGTTGTAAGCTAGCTTTAAAAATTATCTTTAAATGAAAAAAGGCATTTAAAAAAAGTAAGTTTCCAAAATTAGTAGAAAAAGTGTTTGTTGTCAAAACTAATTGGAAGGCCAGAAGCCTATACAATTGGAAAATATACATAACTATACTTCTAGTTATTGCACAAGAATTCAACTAAATAGTCATAAAATCAGCTTTTCTCGATAGCCACTTCTTAGCATAGGAAAATATAAAAGTCTACCCTCTTTAATCTACTAGGTTCGATTTAATCTGTTAAAAGCAGAAATGCTTTTTAAGTTCACTATATGAGTTTATGACTAAACATATTATAAGAGTAGGAGTCACTTACATTTTCGTGGTAGTCATAAAGTATTTACAAATAGTTTATTTAAATCATACAAGAATAGACTATTGCAGTATCGTTAATAGTAAATAATAAATAAATAAAACTGCAAGCTTAAAATATTTGACAATCCAGAGCGGGCCAACGAGTCCTTAGAGGACCTGCGCATTTCATTTGACGATCAGCACGGCAGGCAAAGCCGACCGCGCCAGAAGCAGCAGCAGCAACCGTCGCGTAGACCGCCGGCGCACGCCTCCAGCGCAGAGGAGTTGCGGGCCTCCGGCCGGGCCTGGAGCGAAGGCCAGTTCCACAACGACCACAGCTACCGGACAGCGGCCGCCAAATTGGCCGAGCTGGTGGCCAGCCGGGACTCGTCAGTTGGCGCGGCCGAGACTGGGGGCAGGGGCGGTGGGAACCGGCCGGCACTGGCCCGCGGCGTACAGTTCACGCCTCCGCTGGTGCGCTGTTTATACTGTCTGTCTGTCTGTCTGTCTGTCTGTCTGTCTGTCTGTCTGTCTGTCTGTCTGTCTGTCTGTCTGTCTGTCTGTCTGTCTGTCTGTCTGTCTGTCTGTCTGTCTGTCTGTCTGTCTGTCTGTCTGTCTGTCTGTCTATCTATCTTTCTTTTCTATCTATTATCTATCCCCAATCAAGCAATATGAAACCAATTATTTTCTCTCCCCATCACCTGTCAGTCATCACAGTTCTCCCTCGCGGCTGATGACAGACGAGCGGCCTGGCAGAATCTGCCGGCTCAGGCGAGCAAAGCGGAGCTGGTGGAGCTGCTGGAGAGCCAGACTGCCTACACCAGGGCGCTGGAGATTCAGATGCAGCACACTGATGTGAGTCGCAGCGGCGTGGTCGCTTGCAAGTCTAAAAATTATCCTGCAAAATTAGAACGCTTGCTTGCTGAATAATTGCTAAACTAGGAGTATGGCGGAAAAGGTTGATTGAAAATCAGGATTAAGTACACCATGCACTTTTTGTTGAAACTTTCTAAATAGTCGACTTTAAAATTTGCATTGAGCAAAATACAACCTGCCGGGCTAGAAAGTACAAGCTGGTGCAGAGGTTGGAAAAGTGTTTTTACCTTAAGGGCCAGGTAGAGAACCTAGCGCTTGGCTGCGGGCCAGAAGATGGAGAAAGAAGAGAGAATTGAGAATTGAGATTGGAGAAAAGAGACGTGAGGGAATAAAATAGAAAAGAGGAAAAGAGAGGAGAGGAGAGATGAAATAGGTGTGGAGAGCAGAGATTAGGGAGAGTAGGGGTGAGAGAAAGGGAAAGATGCGAGTGGAGATAAAGAGAGAGGATATGGAGAGGAGAGAGGATATGGAGAGAAGAGGAGAGAAGAGAGAGGAGAGAGGAGAGAAGAGGAGAGAGGAGAGAAGAGAAGAGGAGAGAAGAGAAGAGGAGAGAAGAGAGAGGAGAGAGGAGAGAAGAGAAGAGAGGAGAGAAGAGAGAGGAGAGAAGAGAGAGGAGAGAGGAGAGAAGAGAGAGGGAGAGAAGAGGAGAGAGGAAAGATGAGAAGAGGAAAGAAGAGAGAGGAGAGAAGAGAAGAGGAGAGAGGAGAGGAGAGAGGAGAGGAGAGAAGAGGAGAGAGGAGAGAAGAGGAAAGAAGAGAAGAGGAGAGGAGAGAAGAGGAGGGAGGAGAGAAGAGGAGAGAAAAGAAAACAGAGATTTATTCGAGAGAAGAGAGCTGAGAAGAGACACAAACCTTGAGCGGGCCAGATTGCTATCGTGAAATTTCTAAAACCCGAGGGCCGGACAGCGAGGCTTCGCGGGCCGCATGCGGACTCCTGAGCTAGTGTATCCAGCTTGGCCAAACGGTCAAATTCGTCTATTAATATTTAAATTGTTCTACTTACAGTAGGTTGATTCCGTCTAACTGTAAAAAATCAAGAAAATGTTTAAAACTGATTCCAGCAAGAGTTAGGCCACCTCAGGCGCAGTCTAAAAGACCTCGTGGCCGATAATCAGACTTTGATGCACGAATTAAAGCACTCTGTTGTGCAGCAGATTGTGCATTGGTCTGCCGAAGAGGACCAGGTGATAAATAGTATTACATCAGTTTTTATATCCTTACCTTTGATCCCTGTGTTGTCAAGGGTAAAACTGTCTCTAATGCAGTTTCTTTTGTAAACTTCGTCACAATGGTAGATGTGTCTTTTTGTCCCAGCTGTGCGCCGCCTCTGTTCACTGCTTCACTTTTATTTATTGGCTAGACTACTAGAACTATTGGATAATGAGAGTACAGTATGTTCTTGCCGGTAAGTTCAGATTCCTATCCTACTGGGACTTTGAGATGCTTCTCTTGCCCGCTCTGTGCTCACCTGTGTATATCTGGTCTTGCACTTTCCTCTTGTGTCTCTTCACCCTCACTCCACCTGCTTCTCTTCCCTTCTCTAACTTCTCCCTCTTCCACTGTCTCCCTCTCTTCCCGTCTCCCTCCCTCTCCTCTCTCCATCTCTCCCTCTCTCTCCTCTCTCCATCTCCCTCTCTTCCTTTCTTCTTTCACCACCTATACTTTCCTATTTTGTTAATTAATTGACTATTATGCCAGCAAACATTGGCTAAGCTCACCCTGATCTTGTAACCTTTTATCAGTCTTTAAAAGCCAGGAACTGAATTGCCTGTCTCATCTGTCTCATTGGAAAGTCTATCTGACTTCTTTCCTGTTTAGCTATAACTTAGATTTCTATCTTTCAGAGCGATTGATTTCATATTAATCTGTTAGCAACTCAGCGGTAAACGCGCCGCGACCCCGAAGCTGTCGGTGGGTTTCTTAGCTTTGTACATTCAGGTCAAGCACCCTCCGCAGGCGGCACAGCTGCCCTCAATACGTGCCTCATCACTCTCGACTGAAGAATACTTTTCTGCTTTGAATATTTGCACAGGCGCTGCTTCTGCTGCTTCTGCCTGTGCTCACATGTCTGTCTCACTGTGCCCTACCTTCTCATATATCTTGTGTCAATACGGTGTTATCAGTGACCGCGCCTATTGAAATGCAGATACTGCAGCTCAAGTAAGATAAATTTAAGTGAAAAGCTGCACGCAGTCAAAGTGAGTGAGTGAGAGAGAGCGCATGATCCATTAGCAGAGCTTGATAGCCCATGCTATGGATCTGTGCAATCAACTGCTGCTTGATCTTGACGAATGCCTTCAACAACAGCAGGGCGCCAGCGTCCGCGGCTCCCACGTTGGCGGCGGCCTGCGTCAGACGGCCAGCCTGCAGGACGTCACCAGGGCGTCAGTAGATCAGTTTAAGGAGGAGCTGGTGAGCCCGAGCTAGGTTTGGCTGTACTCTGCCTCTTGAGCATTCGAATCTCTTATTTAAAAAGTTTTTATTTACGAATTCTGCAGCAACGCGTCAGCGCTATGCATCAGACTCGAAACGAGAGGCTTGAAGCTCAGCTGAAGCAGGCAAAGTGAGTAAAAATTAGATAGGTATCTGTGCTAGGCTTCGTATTTTGAGATTCATTTTCGTTATTATCACGTCATCAAATGACATCATTGAAAAGTGAAATCATTCATATTTTACCTTTTTCGTTCCTATAATAATAATAATGAATAATAATTGATTACACCTGCCCTAATGGAGGCTGCGTACGGCTGTTCAGTCCAAGGACTGGGCGGTCGCCACACACAGCCTCAATTACTCCCAGCTAATGCTGGCACCCATTTTACAGCTGGGTGAACTGAAGCAATGCAGAGTTAAGTGTCTTGCTCAAGGACACAAATTGTTCCGAGTGGGATCGGGAATCGAACCCCCGACGTTTCAGTCGCGAGTCCAACGCTCTAACCATTAGGCTACAACCCCGGCCTGGTTCGTCAATTCCTACATTCGTGCATCCGATTCTTCTAGAGCCGATCTGGCCCACCGCGACGAAGAACTGGACCGCCTGAAGGCCGACGTTCGCCGACTGATGTCGGACAACGCCGACCTGGCCACCGGCGGCCTGTCCGCACTGCCAGTGATGATTGACAGGTCCGGTCTGCCAGTTAGCTCGGCTGGGGGTCAGGCTAGCCTTGTCGAGACTCTGCGCCGGTGAGGTGGCTCATAGAAGCCAGCATGCTTTTATAAAAAATTCTCTTTAGAAAATTTGTATCACCGAACAAGTCGCTAAATAAAACCTTCAGAGAGCGCGACAGTCTTGTCGAATCCGTCACTTCGCTGAAGCAAAAACTGGAAGAGTCTCGGCAACGCGAGCAGGAGCTCTACGATCAGCTGACTGCCAGCATCGAGACGGTGGGTGCTGGAGTTAGTTTTTATTGATCGATAGACAGTTTTTTCCGTAGCTAAATTGGGCCATAGACAGTTGATACCGTAAGCTAGATTTGGCCATAGACAGTTCATACTGTAGCTATATATGGCCATAGACAGTTCATACTGTAGCTAGATTTGGCCATAGACAGTTCCTACTGTAGCTAGATTTGGCCATAGACAGTTCATACTGTAGCTATATATGGCCATAGACAGTTCATACTGTAGCTAGATTTGGCCATAGACAGTTCCTACTGTAGCTAGATTTGGCCATAGACAGTTCATACTGTAGCTATATATGGCCATAGACAGTTCATACTGTAGCTAGATTTGGCCATAGACAGTTCATACTGTAGCTAGATTTGGCCATAGACAGTTCCTACTGTAGCTATATTGAGCCATAGACAAACCGTGATTCATGGAAAATTTTTCACCAGGTCGAGCAAGCCAAGCTCGAAGAGTCGAATGCGCTGCTGGAGAAGCGCCAGCTCTCAGACGAGCTCATCGGGTTGCGCGGCCGCCTCGACGAATTGCTGGCGGCTCAGTCGCGCCGACTCGACGAGGCCCGGACTGGGGCTCGCGAGCAGGCGGACTCCGAGCTAGAGGGACTCCGGAAACGGCTGCGCGAATCCGAGGACGAGTTGGCGGCGGCCGGAGCCAAGCTCGAACGGCTCAACGGGGAGAAGCGCAGTCTCGGACAGCAGCTGGAGGAGGCTAGGTCCATGCTGCGGCTGCACGAGACCGAGCTGACTCGGGGGCGGGACGAGCTGGCCAGCGCCGCCACCAGGGCCGCCTTGCATAGGTGAGCGCATCAGGCAGATCCGCAGTTGCTGTGTCACCGCCACCCTCCCAGATCCCTCAGGCTGAGCAGCCTAGACTCCCAGATCCCTCAGGCTGAGCAGCCTAGACTCCCAGATCCCTCAGGCTGAGCAGCCTAGACTCCCAGATCCCTCAGGCTGAGCAGCCTAGACTCCCAGATCCCTCAGGCTGAGCAGCCTAGACTCCCAGATCTCTCAGGCTGAGCAGCCTAGACTCCCAGATCCCTCAGTTTCTGTTTCGCCAAGCGCTTCAATTCAATGAAAATACCTCCCACCCTGCAGGGACCAGGCGGTGTCTGAGCTTGGCCGGGTCCGTCAGCAGCTGGAGCAGGAGCGGGTGGACCGAACTGGCGAGCGGGACCGCCTGCAGTCCCAGCTGGCCGAGATGCGCGCCAGACTGTCGGCGGCCGAGCAGGCCGTCCAGCAGGGCGGCGAGGAGCGGCTGCGGCTGGCCGGCCGGGCCGAGTCGCTGATGAGCGAGCTTCAGCTGGCGCGCTCCGGGGCTGAGTCGGCCGGCCGGGCCGCTCGCCAGGAGGCCGAAAAGGCGGCCGGACGGGCGGCCAGGCGTGAGTCGGAGCTGCTCCGCCAGCTGGCCGAGCAGGAGGCCCGGCACGAGGCTGCAGCAGGCGAGATGCAGCGCCTGCTGGACCAGCACGCCGGACTGGCCGAACGCCTGCGGCGGGAGCTGCGCCGGAGCGCCGACCAGCTGGCCGGCTTGCAGGCCGCCGCTTGCCAGGAAACTGCGGAACTGGCCGCCGAGAGAGACCAGGTTAGGGTTGCGGTTAGGTCTCTGTAGATTGGGTTTTTGTGAATTGGTTTTTTTAATTTTAACAAAGAGTGCTGTATCTCTGACTCTCCTAGGCTGCCGAGCGGCTGGAACGCTGCCAGGCTCGTCTGCGCGACGCAGAGAAGCAGCTTGCCGGCCACACGAAGGCGGAGGCGGAGCTTCGCGACCGGGTGCGCCAGCTGGCCGGCCAGCAGCAGGACCAGAGCCGGGACGCCCTGCAGCTGCTGGCCGGACACACGGCGCTGCAACGAGAGCGGGACCTGCTGGCCAAGGAGGCCGACTTCCTTCGTCAGCAGATGCAGACTGGCGGCAGCAGCGGCAACGGCGGAGACAGCGGTGCAGGCGGCGGTGTCGCCATGATGGCCGCCGCTTCCGGTTGACCTTTCAATGCATATCCACTGCACTTTTTGAGCCGTCGACGTTCTATCTGTTTCTTGTGATTTTAGCGGAATTTTAGTCAAGTTACGACACTTTTCGATTGTCGTATTTTTCCGGATTTTCTTCCGAATTTTCGACGACTATAATTTTCAGTTTTTGGTTTCGCTATTTCGTTCTGCAATTCGCTATGGTTGAGAAATTCGAGATCAATTATAATGTATTACCTGCCAAAATTTAATAAACAGCTGCTTTATGTTAATTGCTACTTGGGATAAAAATGATAAATAATATTCATACTGTGTTGCTATCTCTGACTCTAGTTAATGGATCAATTAGTTCCTTGAACCACAAGTCGGAGTTTTAAGGTTTTTGACGTGATTTGCACGTATTTTTTCGACGCTGTGTAGCTCTCTTTTAATAGATTTATTAACCTTCTGCGACATTCCACATAAATATTTGTAACTGTATACTTTTTCGATGTGAATGCTATTAACTTGACCTCCCAACAAGATCAAGACGACTTTGTTGAGTGTGTACACGTACTCTTACACATGTATGTACCGAGTATGTTGTCATTTAAACTTTCTACTTGTAAGGATTATATTTATAGCCTCTAAGAGAATTTTACATGTAACTATGATTACAAAGTGAAGTTTAAGTTTTTTTATTTGCAAACCTACGATTACATGTAAATTGATTATTAACATGAGCCTTCGTATTTTAACTGACTGTTATAGTTTTATTTTTTAAATTACTGTACGGCGTCAAAGCTCCACATTTAATTTTAAGCCGTAGGGTATTCGTCCATTTTTTAATTGGGCGCGCAGGTTTAAATAGAATTTTTACTTTCGAGGTGCTATAATAGCTAAGGTAGTACCTCGAATCGAAAGTACATATGTACCTCGAATCGAAAGTACATATGTACCTCGAATCGAAAGTACATATGTACCTCGAATCGAAAGTACATATGTACCTCGAATCGAAAGTACATATGTACCTCGAACTCGTACTGTACGTATACATGAAATTTATTTTAAGAGAACTACTTTCGTTAGGAATGCCTTAGGGTAGGTAAAAATTACTGTGTTTGCAAAGACTAAAAATGCACAAATGGTAGGTGAGATAAAGTTGTACAGAATTTTTCGTAAATCTTGCGACACGGACGCACACTATAGATGAAAAATGCTTTTGCACCGCAACAAGGTCCATGCACCTAGTCAAGGCATGAATAAAACAACATTTTCGGTGTTTCGTAATGAAAAAAGAAAATCCTTGCTTATCGTATCGCTTCAAGAACAAAAATTAACTGAATCTGTTAGAAATCACCACTGATTTCTATTGTTCATTCAATTCAGTCACAGTAAGGCATAAAAATCTAGCAAAACATAGAATTGTCAAATATAATAATTAAAACATTTGCTTCGTTGTTATTGACGGTACTCTTTATATTATTAAAACATTTGTTATAACGTTTGATTCCTAAACAAATTTCTACGAACATAAATTTTTAACTTGCATTTCCGCGCCATATTTTTGGTTAAAAGTTTAATCCTGTTAGCTTCAATTGAAGTTGATTTCCCTTATTATACTTTTATTGTGCTTTCAGTTGTCGCTATGTACTTAATATTTTAGCTAGATAAAAGCAAACATTCATAGCGTCATAGCGCCTAGTAAATTCATTTTAATGAATGAAAGGCTAATGATTGCGTATAATTTGTATCTTTAACGTTAATTTGACAAAATGTTCCTAATTTTTGGGAGCACTGCTCTGTAATTTTTTGTTTGATAATTATTTTGTTTTAGATTTATAAATAAGATAGATTTGCGTTACTATTTCGAAAAAACACAATAGTCTGGTCCTAACTCCTAATACTTAAAGAAAGCAGATTACTGCTACTGAAATTAGAAAGAAATGGTAGAAATCCTAAGTGGGTAATGTAACGTAACGCTTTTACTTTAGGATACTTTTTCCTACAATATGTGTGTTTTTATTTTCTCCTAATGTTCTCTCCTATAAGGAATATAGAAACATTGTCTGCTTTTGTATAACTTTAAGTTTAATATTTCTATGCTGTCCAGATACGGTATTTCACAGCTCAAGTATTTACTGCAGATTTCAGTACAATAAATTCAACCTGATATCTTAATATCGTTATTGTAGTCTTTATCTTTGTAATATGTAGCTTTATTGGTGTAAACAGTAAAATTATTTTAGAGATTTTTTGCAAGCGATTTATTAATAAATATTGCATAAACTTATTAAAAATTCAGTTGCATTGATTAAGTACTTTCCTTTTTTCAGCTTGGCATGCCTGGGTCACGTGACTACTCGCCGGTTCACGTGACCGTTGACGCCAACACTCCGGTGCACGTGCACCGATTGCAGAAGCAGCGCCGGCCAAGCGCACAGGCTGTCACAGAGCGGCTGTCACGGCCACGCCATCTAACTAGCGCCGACGGCAAGTCCTCGGCGGCACCTGCGGCAGCCACCGCGTCGGCGTCTTCAATAATGCGTCGAAAGTCGAAGTCGCCGCCAAAGTCACCAGGGCCGTGGATTCCGCCGCCGGCAAAGAGTAGCAAAGGCAGCAAGGTGTGTCGGGGAGAGAATCTAAACTGTATTTTGATTCAAGCTTAACATAATTAGCTGATAAAGTGACATACTTGCTGCATTGCGAATACCCGTATAAGCTTATGCAAACAACTTTTAGGTAAAGGAAATTAAGAGTTAATTATATTAAAATTGCTAGAATAGTTTTAGCACTGTTTATTGAAGGGGACAGGGGCGCTAGACGTGGTTAGGGGGCGCTAGAGGTGGTTAGGGGGCACTAGAGGTGGCTAGGGGGCGCTAGAGGTGGCTAGGGGCGCTGGAAGTGGTTAGGGGGCGCTAGAGGTGGTTAGGGGGCGCTAGAAGTGGTTAGGGGGCGCTAGAAGTGGTTAGGGGGCGCTAGAAGGGACACAGGGGGGGGAATGGCTAAAGAATCATCTCGAAGCCTTTGAAATGAAACTGTTCAGAGAACTCTCATTGCTATTGAGTTAATTGAGTTAATTGTTGAGCTAATTAACCGATATCCGTACACGCGATACTTTGCAACAAAACTCACTTAGTGGCCTTTTCTAAAGTCATATAACTCCGCATTTTCAAACTTTATTTCTTTTTTAAGACTGCAAAAGTTTTGAATCTTTTTAAGACAGTTTGGCGAATACGTTATTGATACTACTTTTCCAGACTGATTAATACGAGTAGTTAAACAAAATATGCGCCATTTTTCTTGTTTACAAACAAATTGATTAGCAGGGTTCGGCTGCGCACCCCTTGTACCTGCAGGTTACATTCGATACCTGGACTAAGAGCAGCTATCACGCTTGCCCTTCAAGCCGAGTACGTAATTATAATTAATTTAATAGCCTATAATTGGCTTTAATGTCTGTCATCTTCCTAATCCTTGCATGCTCAACATATATTTCCTCCTCAATTTTTACGACAACAACCATAAAAGCTGCTATTTGTAAGTCTATCTGTGTGTAAATAGATAGCTGGTTTCACCCGATTATGCATAAGGCCTTCACCAATCACAGAGCTTTTTGCTATCATAATTGTCACTGCAATTTTAAATAATTTACAACTTAATTACCTTGATAATGACGTTAAAATAATCGATATTGAAACTATTTCTAAGAAAGTTTATAAATATTTCTAAGAAAGAGGGTACGTTACAGTTGACCTAAAAGTGTAATTTAGGATGAAAAATACGAGAATCAGGTATCGTATTTTAAGTAAATTTACATTTTAATCTTATAATCTATGGCCATGACCTCTCAGAGAAACAAACAGAAAATCCTTTGCATAATTTTGACTCGATATAAATTCAAACCAAATCAGACTACTGACAGTAGAACAATTAGAGAAAAGACGCGTATTATTCAGCTAGTTGAAAGCAACAAAACTCTCGGTCGGGGCACGTCAGTCACACAGTCGGCTGACCGTCACCTCCCGCCACAGCTGGCTGTCGCTCGCCGCCGCCGACAGTCTCGAGCTGACCGCCTCGAAGCCCAGCAGGGAGGCGCGGGCGCACAGGCTGGCCAAGATGCCGGACTCAGCCAGGCTGGCCCGGCCGCTCAGCCTGGCGGTCAGCAGGCCGGCCACCAGCGAGTCGCCGGCGCCGGACACGCTGACGATGCCACCAGGCGGAGTCGGCGGCGCCGAGCAGTGCAGCGGCCCCTGGCCGGCCCACAGCCGGTCGGTCTGTCCGGGCACCAGCAGCAGGCCGGCCGGGCCCAGCTTCACGGCCAGGGAGCCGGCCACGCCCTCGGCCAGCAGGCGGCGGCACGCGGCCAGGATGCTGAGCAGATTTGAGGAATCAAAGCTCATTGCCGAGCCGCCCGACACCAGCCGGTGCAGCGCCGCCAGCTCGAGCAAATTCGGAGTTGCCCAGTCGCACAGTGGCAGCGGCGGCTCCTCTGAGGATTTTTCTCCCCAATCTGGCAGCAGCTTGGCCGCCTTGTGCGTGTCGGTCGGCTCGAACCAGAACTCGGCGCCGCGCCGGCGGGCCAATCGACGCGCCGCGGCCACCGTCTCCGTCGGGCAATTGGCGTCGCAGCAGACGATCTCGGCGTTGTCGAAGGCGCCGGCAGAATCGCTGGCCTCCAGGTAGTCGGGGTCGATGGTCCCGTGGATGTCCATGTCGGCCACGCCGAACAGCAGCGAGCCGTCCGCACGAAGCGACAGGGCGTACGCCGCCGACCTCGCTTCGTCTGCATCATTTGCAGCATCACTTCCCGGTGTAGTAGTCCTTGGCGTGGCCGCCGTCCGGACCCAGGACCAGTCCAGGTGCGGGCAGAGCCGCCGGTGCAGCTCGGCGGCTTGGTCGCGGCCCAGCGCGGACAGCAGCACCGGCTGGTGGCCGCACCTCGCTAGCGCGTCGGCGATGTTGCGCCCGACGCCGCCGCAGGTGATCACGACCCGGCCAGAGTGAGTGGCCTCCGTTGGGAAGCCGCTGTCCGCCGTCGCTGCCGCGTCCTTCAGGCGGGCCGTCAAGTCGAGATTGCAGCCGCCGATGACCACCGCTCGACCGCTCGTTCGCCGCGGTGCCGCCCGGCTGCTGACGCCGGCGTCGGCGAAGCTTTTTGGACGGCGATGGGTTTGCGGAGCGTGAGAAATTACACTTCGTGGGGTAATTCTTGGCAATTCCTACGAGCTATAACCGTGACTGAGCATCCAGATAATTTCTTCAGAAAATCCCTGAAAATTTCCGCATCCTTAGATTTCATCATCGCTTAGTAGGAATCTCATTCCTGCAAATTTAATCTCACCATAGAATCTCATCTCTGGAAGTGGATCTCACTACAGAATCTCATTCCCTGCAAATGTATCTCAACATATAGAATCTTATCCCTGGAAATGTGTCTCAACATATAGAATCTTATCCCTGGAAATGTGTCTCACTAAAAAAAAATCTCATCTCTGGAAGTGGATCTCACTATAGAATCTCATTCCTGGAAATTTATCTCACCATAGAATCTCATCCCTGGAAATTTATCTCACCATAGAATCTAATTCCTGGAAATTTATCTCACCATAGAATCTAATTCCTGGAAATTTATCTCACCATAGAATCTCATCCCTGGAAATTTATCTCACCATAGAATCTCATCCCTGGAAATTTATCTCACCATAGAATCTCATCCCTGGAAATTTATCTCACCATAGAATCTAATTCCTGGAAATTTATCTCACCATAGAATCTTATCCCTGGAAATGTGTCTCACTAAAAGAATCTCATCTCTGGAAGTGGATCTCACCATAGAATCTCATCCCTGGAAATGCATCTTACCATAGAATCTTATCCCTGGAAATGTGTCTCACTAAAAAAATCTTATCTCTGGAAGTGGATCTCACTATAGAATCTCATCCCTGGAAATTTATCTCACCATAGAATCTAATTCCTGGAAATTTATCTCACCATAGAATCTCATTCCTGGAAATTTATCTCACCATAGAATCTCATTCCTGGAAATTTATCTCACCATAGAATCTCATCCCTGGAAATGTGTCTCACTAAAAGAATCTCATCTCTGGAAGTGGATCTCACCATAGGATCTCATCCCTGGAAATGTATCTCCCTGTGAGAATCTCACCCCTAGAAATGTATCTCACTATAGAATCTCACCCCTGGAAATGTATCTCCCTATGAGAATCACCCCTAGAAATGTATCTCACTATAGAATCCCATCCCTGGAAGTTTATCTCACTATAGAATCTCAACTCTCTCATTCTTCTCATAAAATATGCATAAAAGTACCCCGTAAAGAGATTCAACTCTGCTTTTCTCTCGAGATCCCCCTGAGATTTCCATCTCTGTCCAGAGAATAATTCATGCTACTGGGGAAAGTTTAACACAAACAACTGGGAACTGGAAATCTCTGATCCACAATGTATTTGAGTCTTTCAATAACTGATTTTGTTCCACTGGGGGTCGGTCATGGATGCAGTGGAGGGCAGGACAAACGCACAGTTCAACACAGTTTTACTTCTTGCCGGTCGCCGCCGCCGCGTCCTGCAGTTCGCTGAACGCCTTGGCGATCTGAGCGCCAACGTCTGCGTTTCGCTTCACCAGCGCCACATTGGCGCGCAGGCTGGCGCCGTCCGTCAGGCGGGCGATTCGGTCCAGCAAAAACGGCGTGATCGCCCGGCCACGAATGCCCAACCGTCCGGCTTCGTCCAGAGCGTCCCGGATGGCGGCGTCGACTGTCGAGCTGAACTCGCTGAACTCCCGGGCGATCGGCACCGCCAGCAAGAAGCCCGGGCCGTCCAGAGAGCGAACGCCTGCCAGCACGCGGGCGCATTCGGCGACGCTGTGCAGGGTGCACGGCGATTTGTGACCGCTGCTGGGCGTGTAGAATGCCGGGAACTCCACCTCCTCTTTCTTGCCTGGCTGTTTTGCGTCGTCGCCTAGCAACAGGGTAGCAACGCCGACGCCTTGCGTTTCTAATGCCTCCAGTGTGCGGCCGACGTCCAGGAAGGCTTTGACCCCGGCGCATACCGTCATGATTGGTGTGCGGCCCAGCTGGACCAGGTCCGCGCTAACGTCCATGCTGTCCTGACCGTGCCTGCGTTGATAGGTGCGGAGCTGAGCTGCTGAGCGTCTCTCTGAGCACCCCTCACCTGTGCACACACAGCCATAGCGGCTCCTTGAGCACCCCTCACCCGTGCACACACAGCCATAGCGGCTCCCTGAGCACCCCTCACCCGTGCACACACAGCCATAGCGGCTCCTTGAGCACCCCTCACCCGTGCACACACAGCCATAGCGGCTCCCTGAGCACCCCTCACCCGTGCACACACAGCCATAGCGGCTCCCTGAGCACCCCTCACCCGTGCACACACAGCCATAGCGGCTCCTTGAGCACCCCTCACCCGTGCACACACAGCCATAGCGGCTCCTTGAGCACCCCTCACCCGTGCACACACAGCAATAGCGGCTCCCTGAGCACCCCTCACCCGTGCACACACAGCCATAGCGGCTCCTTGAGCACCCCTCACCCGTGCACACACAGCCATAGCGGCTCCCTGAGCA
>NIVC01001771.1:0-25000 GCA_002269645.1 Macrostomum lignano | reverse complement strand
TCGTTCTATCCGATTGTACATCTGCAACCACCTCACTCCGCCGATGAGGAGTTGGGTTTTCCTTCCCCAGCATATCCGAGTGTACATACTGCCGCGAATGTACATTCTCCGCCCCCCTTGTGTCCAGTCCTTCGGATTGACGCCTAAACAACGCTCTCTCCGCATTATATCAATTATAACAAACAATTGAGTGCTTCCCTAATAATCAATCTTCTATATTAGACTGTGTGGCTTGCTGTGCCGATTAATTCATATAATCAAATCAACCAAACTACCCCAAAAATCATTCTGTTTGATACTCTATAAGTTCTGCTGATTTTTTACTTGCCGTTTATAAATTTATTTTAATGCCTTCCAAAGCGAGGACGTGGTTTATGCTAATTTTAGTACAACTACTTGTAGTAAGCGAGAAGGAGTGTTTTTATTAGAAACATTTCGCTGCTCGAGCATTTCGCATCGAATTCTCTCATTTTGACTCTCTTCTATTATTCTATTCTATTCTATTCTTCCACGCGCTCGCCAGACGACAGGGGCAGATGCTGACAGCGCCTCGTCCTTTGACGAGCCGCCGCCTCCACCACGTCGTCACGTTCGCCGCCATTTCAGCAGAAGCGCCGCCGCCCCTGAGGCTGGCATTGAATTGTGCCAGTCGTGCGCGCCCCGGCCGCACGACCCGTGCGCTCCCTGCCTGCTCAGGCGGCTGCAGCTGCTGCACCAGCTGGCCATGCGGGCGCACGCTTACACACTGCGCCAGCTGCAACAGGTGCTGCGGTGGCCAGCTGTGCTAGGGGGGGGGGCACATTGAATTAACTGCTTAGGGAACACGCATTTCTTGCTTGAAACTAATCATGCCTATACTAAGCCATCCACATCACTCCCCACCCATCCACCTCACTCCCTACCCACCTACCTTACTCCCTACCCACTCACCTCATTCCCTATCCACCCATCTCACTCCCTACCCACCCACCTCACTCACTCCCTACCCACCCATCTCACTCCCTACCCACCCACCTCACTCCCTACCCACCCACCTCACTCCCTACCCACCCACCCCACTCCCTATCCCACATACCTTACTTGCTACCCATCTACCTCACTGCCTAACCACCCACCTCACTCTACCCACCCACCTCACTCCCTACCCACTCACCTCATTCCCTACCCACCCACCTCACTCCCTACCCACCCACCTCACTCCCTACCCAACCCACCTCATTCCCTACCCACCCACCTCACTCCCTACCCAACTTACCTCATTCCCGACCCACCCACCTCACTCCCAGCCCTATCACGTCCCGCTGGTGGGCAGCATTAATGCTTTATAATGCTAGAATTACAAAGTACAGATGGCGGCGCTACGAGTAGAAGCGCAGTGCGCGGCCAAGTTTACGAGCGTATCTACTCTATTTCAATCCGGTTGGCTAAGTCACGGAGTTCGCACCTGATAAAGCAATGAAATCGGAAAGATCTATTTTTAATAAAAGAATTACTCAATAATTAGGTCCTCCAAACTGGATTGTTGTGCTAAAATTGTGATTATTTTTTTAAATTTTGTTATACTGAGCCAACCACCCAGGGCAACTGTAAAGATAATTTAAATGTACCGCATGCATGCCTTTATAACAAAAATTCATGTTGTTTCATATAAAAAATTATGCACAGTTAAGCAGTTATAAAACAGTTCGTATTCGCTTATTAGAAATATGTGATTCCCATTGTTGCACAAGAATTGACGTTGCTGTGTTTTTGCAAGCAGATTTGATCGCAAAGATTCTGTCGTACGTTAATTTTAGTATCCCCTAGTAACAGCATTAACAGTTACTGATCCATAATTGCTTTTTTGCTTTAACTGGGACTAACTAATACAGTGTGTGAGCTCACTAAAACACTTACCGCACTAATTAGCAGGCGTAACCATTTCAATTGAAACAAATACTCGAAGATGCGCACGAAGCTCTCCCAACGGTTGGACGATCTGGACGAGGTGCCCGACATTCTGCGACAGCGGGAGCTGGAGCTGGCCGAGGCCAGGGCCAGGCTGCGGCGGTATGAGCAGCTGGACGAGCAGGTAGAGACTGATGGAACGGCTTTATAAAAATAACTGCTCCCTACTGGAAATGCCCGAAACCCATGCCCGGCTTTCCTTACCAGCCTAGCTCATCTAGCTAACAATCGTTTGGCGTGTTAATTAATCGAATTTTGAACCTTAAATTCAAAACTTTTCTAATAAAAAATCTGGTAGACATGCAATTGGAGCCTTTTAGAACCTGATGGTGGATAACACAGACAGCCAGACAGATAGAAAGAAAGACAAGCAGACAGACAGACACTAAGACAGACAATAAGGCAGACAGACACTAAGACACTAAGACAGACAATAAGGCAGACAGACAGACACTAAGACACTAAGACCGACACTAAGACAGACACTAAGACAGACAGACAGGCAGACGTACAGACACACAAACAGACAAACATACACTAAGACAGACAGAAAGACAGACAGACAGACAGACAGACAGACAGACAGACAGACAGACAGACAGACAGACAGACAGACAGACAGACAGACAGACAGACAGACAGACAGACAGACAGACAGACAGACAGACAGACAGACAGACAGACAGACAGACAGACAGACAGACAGACAGACAGACAGACAGACAGACAGACAGACAGACAGACAGACAGACAGACAGACAGACAGACAGACAGACAGACAGACAGACAGACAGACAGACAGACAGACAGACAGACAGACAGACAGACAGACAGACAGACAGACAGACAGACAGACAGACAGACAGACAGACAGACAGACAGACAGACAGACAGACAGACACTAAGACAGGCTCTGCTCCCCCGCAGACGGAGCAGCTGGCGGGCCGCAGCGGCAGCGCCCACGAGCGGGCGGAGCTGCAGGTGCAGGAGTCGCGGATTCTGCGCGAGCGCTGCGAAGACCTGGAGAAGCGGCTCCGCTTAGCCGAGGACGAGCGTCGGGAGGCGCAGCGCAGCCTGGCCAGGCAGCAGGAATCTGGCGGCGGCCTCGCCAGCCAGCTGGAGGCGAAGCAGCGCGAGTGCTCAGCGCTGATCCACCAGCTTGAGCAGGCCACGTCGGACTCTCGCCGGCTTCAAGAACGCGAAGCGGCCGCCGCGGCTGAGAAGCGGCTGCAGGCGCGCGTGCTCGAACTGGAGAGCGGCCTGGCGGCCCAGCGGGCGGAGTCGGCCAGAGCCCTGCGCGACAAGGAGGAAGAGACTCGACGAACGCTGCAGCGTCTCGAAGATCTGAAGGAGCGCCTGGAACAGTCTCAGAGTACCAACAAGTCGCTGCAGAGCTACGTGAACTTTCTGAAGACATCCTATGCCAACGTGCTCACCTCGGCCGGCACTCCGCTGCCTACCCTGGGATGACGTGTTTGGAAATCTTGTAAACAGCTAAATAACCAGCGTCATAAGTTTCGAATTTTCAGCATACTTTTGAGCAGTTGTAATTGCTTGAAACTCGCTGATAATCAAAGAAATTTGGGCCAACAGGTTTTTTAATGTTTTCATTTCCATTAATATTACTGAGTGTAATTAATCATATGATATAGGACCTGTAGTGAGGTCCACCAATTCCGACTGGTGAAGCAAATTTTAGGTAGAAAATGTAGAAAAGTTAACAGAAGACAGTAGATACTTAGACGGACAGCCAGCCGTAATGACGTCATTCTGTGAATGAATCTCTGATTGGCTACTCGGCCGATGACGTCATCTTTCAAAAAGCCCTGATTGGTTAATCCAATGATGACGTCATTTTAGCAATTTCTATAAAAATGCATGGTTTTTGTATGAATTTTCGGTAAAGTACGACGTTCTGTCGATCAATAAAAATAGTTTTTTAAGCTAAAAAATAATACCGCATAAAAAACTATGATTACTGACATCACTGCACCATCTACGAGTACTTCTTGAATTACTTCTCATCAATTGTCACCTTAGTTCTCGTTGGATATTGCTGTGCAAAAACTTAATGCTTGGGCTGTGCCCGTCACAAAAATTTGCTTATTGACTGATTATTAAATATTTAGTTCCTATGCGTCATTGTTGGCGTCCTATATTGTACCATTTTGCAGAATTACCAAAGTATTTTAAATAGATAAATAGATCATCAATTTCACAGGTTTACTAGTAGTAGTACGTATCGAGCGGATAGCTATAGATTAAAGCAACTTTTGTTTGGGTTTTCAGCAGTAGTTTAATTCCCAAGCCTACGAGTATTAGAATGAATTCAATGATTTATATTATTATTATTTTGCATTAATATATTGTGATAGTAACGATTAAAAATTGCAGCAGAAATTAAATGGGATGTTGAATTGAAGTCGCGTTTTATTGGTAAAAGTACTTATTTATTTTTACAGGCTAACTTACGTGTTTAGAGTTTAGGGTTTAGTGACTGGTGTGTATTAAGGTTTAGTGACTTAGGTTTTAGGGTTTGGAATTTAGTGACTGGTGTGTATTAAGGTTTAGTGACTTAGGTTTTAGAGTTTGGGGTTTAGTGACTGGTGTGTTTAAGGTTTAGTGACTGGTGTGTATTAAGGTTTAGTGACTTAGGTTTTAGGGTTTGGGATTTAGTGACTGGTGTGTATTAAGGTTTAGTGACTTAGGTTTTAGAGTTTGGGGTTTAGTGACTGGTGTGTTTAAGGTTTAGTGACTGGTGTGTTTAAGGTTTAGTGACTGGTGTGTTTAAGGTTTAGTAACTGGTGTGTTTAAGGTTTAGTAACTTAGGTTTTAGGGTTTGGGGTTTAGTGACTGGTGTGTTTAAGGTTTAGTGACTGGTGTGTTTAAGGTTTAGTGACTGGTGTGTTTAAGGTTTATTGACTCTTGTGTGTAAGGTTTAGTGCCTTAGGTTTTAGGGTTTGGGGTTTAGTGACTGGTGTGTTTAAGGTTTAGTGACTGGTGTGTTTAAGGTTTAGTAACTGGTGTGTTTAAGGTTTAGTGACTTAGGTTTAGGGTTTGGGGTTTAGTGACTGGTGTGTTTAAGGTTTAGTGACTGGTGTGTTTAAGGTTTAGTGATTGGTGTGTTTAAGGTTTAGTGACTGGTGTGTTTAAGGTTTAGTGACTGGTGTGTTTAGGTTTAGTGACTGGTGTGTTTAGGTTTAGTGACTAGTGTGTTTAAGGTTTAGTGACTAGTGTGTTTATGTTTAGTGTCTGGTGTGTTTAAGGTTTAGTGTCTGGTGTGTTTAGGTTTAGTGACTGGTGTGTTTAGGTTTAGTGACTAGTGTGTTTAAGGTTTAGTGACTAGTGTGTTTATGTTTAGTGTCTGGTGTGTTTAGGTTTAGTGACTGGTGTGTTTAGGTTTAGTGACTGGTGTGTTTAGGTTTAGTGACTGGTGTGTTTAGGTTTAGTGACTGGTGTGTTTAGGTTTAGTGACTGGTGTGTTCAAGGTTTAGTGACTGGTGTGTTTAGGGTTTAGCACCTGGTGTGTTTAGGTTTAGTGACTGGTGTGTTTAGGTTTAATAACTGGTGTGTTTAGGGGTTTAGTGCCTGGTGTGTTTAGATTTAGTGACTGGTGTGTATTAAGGTTTAGTGACTGGTGTGTTTAGTGACAGGGGGTCATAAGGTGATAGCGGCTCAAAGAGGATGCATCACTCCACTGCTTGTCTGTGAAACGTATTTAAAATTCACTTCAATTAGCAAGTTCGTCTTGATATCGGATATTGACTTCAACAATGCAGCTAAAATGAAATCGCATCGTTCACAATACTGGAAAATATATTTTTCAATGTTTCATTTCGAAATAAAACGGATGCAGGTACAATAAAATAATGATCCGTTTGGTCGATAACGTCACCACACGTCATGAGCAATCTTTTGAAAGGAAACAGTTAAAAAAGGATAGGTAATGAGGGCTTATGTGTTCCGTACAAATAATTCCCGAGTTACGTGGAAAACAATTTCATTGTATTTTGTTTTCAATTGCGCGGTTTAACCCTGAGCACGCCGTGATCGATGACTTCGGACACGGCGTACCTGTCCGAGACGTGGCGCGGACGCGGCGGCGCCTTCCGGCGTCCGGCGCCGGCCGAGTTGTGAGCGGAGGCGTCCTCGACCAGGTAGTCCTCGGCGTACCAGACGTCCCAGTCCCAGTGCCAGTTGCGCCCGTCCTCGGCGTAGATCAGCATGCTGTGTTTGGCCCGGCGCTCCTCCTGCCTGCGCTGCATGTCCTTGTCGCCAGCGAAGCAGGTGCCCTTGCCAGTGAAGTCGCAGTCGTACGGATAGAGCAGCAGCTTGCGCAGGGTTTTGTACCGCTTGAACAGGTCGCTCTCCTCGTCGCGAATCTCTGAGTTCATCCGGGTGTAAGCCAGCTTGTAGAAGTCCAAGCGCATTCGCTTGATGTGCTCGTAGATGTCCATGATGATGCGCCCGATGTCCGGCACGTCCACCTTGTGGAAGCCCTCGATTTTGTCGATCACCTGGCATTGCACGGGTGACTTTTTTGTAACTGCTTCGATTTGTGGACTAATCAAGAGATCGCCTATTGAAGAGTAGCAGGAAAAGGACAAAAGCTAGGCAGGAGCTGAAGCTCACACCTCATTGTACTAATTACGGTTCATTAAACAGATCTTCGACCAGTGATATCAGCACACGACCTTTGTAATAAGACTCTCACCTTCTGTATCAGCGATTTATCCCAGTAGCCCTCGTCGCCCCAGAACTGCTTCTTGGTCTGCGCCACCAGCTGCAGCAGTTTCTCTTCTCTGGCGCCGCCTTCTTTCTCGTTTTTGCCCAGCTGGCAGGACAGCGCCTCGTCGCTCCAGGGAATGTAATCGGTGAGCAGGACAATCAGGATGTAGAACCAGGTCTCGATGTCCATCATGTAGTTGGCCGGCTCCAGGTTGAGCACAGCAACGGACATGTAGCGCCGGCTGCCCATGGTGATGTCCGGCTTGTTCTCCGAGCAGATCTTCGACAGGCCGTAGTCCAACAAGTAGACAGTGTTGGTCATCTTGCCGATGCCCAGGCACAAGTTGTCCGGCTTGAGATCCAGGTGTACCATGTTTTTCCTGTGCATGATCAGCAGGCGGCACAGGAACTGGTCCATCAGTTTCAGGGTGGTCTGCACCGAGTAGAAGATCCTGCCTTCGTGCGAGTGCTTCGCTGCGAAGAACTCCTTCCAGTCGTCCAGGTTGGGGCCCAGCAGCTCCATGGCGAAGTAGGTCCTGTCCGTGATGTCGTCCTCGCGCAGGCCGAAGATATTGAACTTCTCCAAGTAGGTCTCCTTGAAGCTGCACTGCACGCCGTACGGGTCGTAGACGATCACCTGTGAGGACACGAAGTAAGCTAGTCACACAGGATGTAAAACCCAGATTTGAACTTTGTCTGGATTTGAACCCAGACACGATTTGACGCGCTGATCTACACCGGGTGTGGCCATCACAGACACAGACAGGAGTTGCGCAGAGCCCCCTCTCCCGTGTGCCCTCCCTCACCTTGCCCAGATCCTTGGTGATGCGTCGATTCCCAACGTAGCTGAAATCGATGGGCAGCGGGAAGCCGACCATGGCGTAGCGGTTGTCCTGATTGCCGAACAGCTCTTGCAGCAGGTAGAACTCCCTGATCAGGTTGATCTTGCCAACCGAATTGTTTTCCACGTCTTCCGGCGTCAGCGGCTCGAACTTGACGGCCACCAAGTCCAGACAGTGCTCGTCCCGGTACGAGTCCATCAGGGCGCCGCGCGTGTTCTTAGTGCTTTTCTTCATCTTCTGCAGGTACTTCACGTAGTCCTCGTTGTACTTTGGATTAGCGGCCGAGCCTGTTGCATTGGAGACCACTCGAAACACGGAGCCAAAGGCGCCAGCGCCGATGAGGAACAGAGAGGACAGGGCGTACTTCTGCTTGAACCTCGGATCCGAGTAGATCGCCTGCAGAATCTCGTCGACAATTTCCTCTTGGCTCATTGCGCCCTCGGCATTGTGCAGAGCTGCGATATCGAAATCTTCATCAGCTTCATGCGTTCGTCGCACGGCCATGATTGTACTTTTATCACTGTTGCCAACGCGCAGAAAGTGCAGCTTCCTTTCTGAGCCGTTCGACCTGCCCTGGATTACCAAGGTGCTGCGGTTCCCCGGCCGGGTCTGGCGCGAGGTCCGGCTGAGATTCCGCTTCGTGTGCGGCGAAAGCATTCTGTTATCTGAGTTTGGCTTCTAGAAGAGCTTTTGCGCACTTCTAATTGATTGGCAACGGAAATTTTTTATAGACCGCCCCGGGTTGCGCTGAAATCTGCTATCGGGAAAGCCAGCCAAGCCATTCTCAATTGTGGCTGGGCGGGCGAGCTGCGATTTAGTCTATTAGTCTATGGCCGAACTCTGGAGCTTTAAGAGTAGCTCGTAAAAGCACAAAACACAAAAACTGAATATGTGAAACTTCGGCAAGATGACACAGTATGATAATATTAGATAAGTTTTAATATTATTATTAAGTAATAATTTCTATTCTGAGAAATTTCCACCAAAAGTCTAAGCTGTCTACTTAAAAAGTAGTATTAAGGACACATGCTCCGCTCGTTACAACCAAAGTTTATTCTCAGAGCTATTAAAATCTGCATGAAAATCTTACGCAAATCTCCGCAACTCAGACCACTTGCGGCTCCGCCTCTCTAATCCGGTTCTCGGGTCTTTGAAACTTCACAACAGCAATTCGGCCCGCTCAAGGCTTGAGTCTCCTCTCCTCTCTCTTCTCTTCCCCCTCTTCTCTCTTCCCTCCTCTCGCCTCTCTTCTCTCCACTTCTCTCTCCTCTATTCCCTCTCCTTTCCTCTCATCCGGCCCGCAGGCTTGAGCTGGATTCTTTTTCCGACTCTAGAGGTAAACTCAAAGAAAGAAGAAAGAAAAGAAAAGAAAAGAAAAAAAGAAGAAAGAAAGAAAACTAAAAAGAGCCAAACTCAAATTGGGTCCTCTGCAACTCTAACCTGAAGCTCCAATATTTTACTTAGGAGTCAAAATGTTTTAGCAACTAGTTTTTTGCAAAAAAAGACAGCTTTAAAATGAAAACATTTGCATCTGATTTGAAACTATTATTTTCGGAGACACATCAACTCATGGAAATTGAGTACTGTTTTTTTTAATAAAAAAACGTGGTTATCCTTTTTTCAACCATATTTTGAAACTCGTTAAAATTCTGACGTAATAATTAAATGTGACACTATAGTTCATCAAATAGGAGTGTTAGAGAGACAAAAATCGATGAGTAGTGCACATTGGTTTCTCAAATCAGAGAGGGCTAGAAAAGAAGCAGAAACTGTCATTTTGCTCACATCTATAATTCATTAAAATTAGTGCAAATTTCTGTGCCAAAATACAAGAAAACAAACGTCTATTAAAACAAATAAAAATTTCTACGACCCCTATAGTATAGTATTACAGTATAGTATAGTATAGTAATGTACTACTGTATAGTGTATACTGTACTATACTGTACTATTGCAGTCACTGCGGCTTCAGCTCAACCGGAAACGGCACCAAACAATAAACGGCGTCAGTGGGCAGCAACCGGAAGTTGGCGCTGGGGCAGGCGATGACGAAGCGCCGACAGGAGGAGCTTCCGGCGCAGCGCCTGTAGGCGTCGCGGAACCGGGCGACGCCCAGGCAGAGGATGCCCTGCGACCGCAGCGCGCCGAGGAACAGCCGACCGAAGGTGCCGCCTTCCGAACCGGAAGCGATGTACTGCGCCAACCGACGGTCGGTCAGCGGCAGGCGGGCCATCCGGGATCGGCGCCATCGGTCTGGCACTGACGTTGTCGACTTCGCCTGCTGACCGTCGTCATCAATGGCGCCCGACTCTAAGTTGACATCGTCGTCATCGTCCAATCCTTCGCAGCGATCGTCCTCAGCGGCTGGCTGGCTGGGCGACTCGACGCCGCCAGTGACGAGGGCGCGGACGAGACTCATCGCGCTGGGATTATAGTACACGGTGGACAGCAGCGAGTCCAGGGCGCTGGCAGCGAATGCCGAGCCGCAGACGAACGGCTGCGAGTTGTGCATCTCGTCGGCCTGCAAGTGGCGTCCGGAGATGGGATTCTGTTGCGAGTGTGGGTGTCCAGGTGTGGGATTCTGTTGCGAGTGTGGGTATCCAGGTGTGGGATTTTGTTGCGAGTGTGGAATGTCCAGGTGTGGGATTTTGTTGCGAGTGTGGAATGTCCAGGTGAGGGGTTCTATTGCAAATATGGGTGTCCAGGTGTGGGGTTCTGTTGCGAATGTGGGGTGTCCAGGTGTGGGGTTCTGTTGCGAGTGTGGGTGTCCAGGTGTGGGGTTCTGTTGCGAATGTGGGGTGTCCAGGTGTAGGGTTCTGTTGCGAGTGTGGAGTGTCCTGGTGTGGGATTCTGTTGCGAGCGTGGGGTGTCCAGGTGTGAGATTCTGTTGCGAGCGTGGGGTGTCCAGGTGTGGGATTCTGTTGCGAGCGTGGGGTGTCCAGGTGTGGGATTCTGTTGCAAGTTTGGGGTGTCCGAGGATCTCTCGCAGAAACAATGGAGCTGACGCAGCCTCCTCAGGCTTGGGCCCTCACCGGGCTGTCGTCATCCTCCTGGTCCAGAAACTGGACATTCTTGTCCACAAAGATCTCCGTAATCACAGGCGTCGGCGCTGTGGGCGCAGCAGCATCCGCGGCGGCCACTCTGTCAGCGTCCATAGCCCGGATGTTGAGGGTACAGAGCACCACCTCCCGGTCCATCAGGTAGGGATCGATGGGGTCGCGCCACTTGGTTGCGCCCCTCGACCTGGCGCCTACAATGACGCAGGTGTCGCAGGCATTCAGGCCGGCTCGGCGCAGGACGGCGCGGCTCATGGGCCTGCCGGGCAGGGCGAACACGTCGGGGAAATGGCGGAGCGCCGGCCACTCTCGGCGAAGGTATGCGGCGCCTCCGACTAGAACAACGGGCGCGAGCTCGCGACGTCTCAGACTACTGGACCGGAGCGGCCGGAGGAAGCTGGCCAGGCCCAGGCCGGACGCTGCGGTGTCCCGGCCGGCCGCCACCACGCACAGGATGTGGTGGCCACGGAGCTTTGGCAGCTGGAGGGCCTCCTGGAAGCTGCGCGCCGGGCACCAGTGCCAGGCGCCTGCGGGTTGGAAAAGATGATGCGGCAGCTGACACAAATTTGCTGTTGATTAATGTCCAATGACAGAGGGACTCTGTCGTTCACTGGTGCCACTTGAAACTAAGAGACACTGCAATCAAGGTAGATTCCACTTGACACTGAGAGACACCAAAATCAAGGTAGATGCCACTTGACACTGAGAGACACTGCAATCAAGGTAGATGCCACTTGACACTGAGAGACACCAAAATCAAGGTAGATGCCACTTGACACTGAGAGATACGGCGATCAAGATGCCAATTCGCTTGAAAATAATTCATACCTGTACTATCAAAGAGTTCCTCTTCCTCTACAGCTGTCAAAGTTTTGGCTTCGGCAGCCTCCATACCCAAGCCAGCCGCCTGATGCGCAATCGGGCAGATCCGGGATGGCGACAGCGCCAGTTCAGCCGCTCGCCTGGCTTCGTCGTACGAGTCGGCGAGGAACAGGCCGCGGCAGCCCGGCTGGATGACGCAGGCGCTGCCAGACTGGCCGTCCTGCCGCAGGCTGGGATTCAACAGCAAGCGGCGCTGCTTCCGGTGATGTCTGTGCGAGTGGAGACTGGGCGATGGCGGAGGGCAGGCGAGTTGGTTTAGGATCAGATTGAGTGCTAATTATGATCAGATGGCCAGCCTCTCTAAGCTTTGATTGGATTGGTGACCGCTTTTGATTTTTTAATGAGCTTTTGTACATATTTGATTAGATAGTTGTATTAGTCACTGATTGCAGTGATATTAGTCACTGATTGCAAAGCCAATAGTCACTGATTGCAACGTTATTAGTCACTGATTGCAAAGCCAGTAGTCACTGATTGCAACGTTATTAGTCACTGATTGCAAAGCCAATAGTCACTGATTGCAACGTTATTAGTCACTGATTGCAAAGCCAGTAGTCACTGATTGCAACGCTATTAGTCACTGGTTGCAAAGCCAATAGTCACTGATTGCAGTGCTATTAGTCACTGAGGTCTCACCTTGTCTGAGCCGCCGCAGCCGCCGCCTCATCCTCGGGCTCCTCCAGCGCCAGCAGGATGACACTCTCGCTGGCATAACAGGCGGCGGCCGCCTCCGCAAACTCGACGCTCTGCAGCCCGACTCCCAGCCGCACTGAATAGATTTCATAGCAGCTGCCACGCCGATAATCCGCCTCCCAGACACTGTCGCCGAGCTGTCGAGCTTCAGACGGCATGGAACGGACAGCCAGCAAGTTGGCCATCAGCGTCGAGAATCCGGGCGCTGTACAGCTCTGCGCCAGCAGGCCCAGCGTCAGCTCGGAGACGCAGACGCACTCATCGCCGAGTCGCCAGTCCCAGCTCGGGATGCTCAGCAATCCGGCCCGATTTCGCTGACGGAGCAGCTGGACAATGCAGCGCTGGCCGGGCGCGGCGTTCTTGATGGCGATGGCGCGCATGATGTTGGTGGAGTCCTCCTCGTCGGGGTCTTCGGCGTATTTGTTGGCCAGGACCACGGCTGCCTCGGCTGAGTCTAACGCTACTCGGCTGAATGAGTGGTTGGTTACCGTGTAGATAGGTTGTTTTTACCTCTGGATTCTGTGCATTCAGCAACATTAGTAGAGGATACAGCCTGCCCCCGCATTTATCACGTTTATCAGACTCAGTGGTCTTGATATTTTACTCCATTTGTATGAGTCTGTTCTTCTAATAATAAATAATAAATGTCAAAATGATAGATGCGTGTCAGAAGCGAGAGCTGTTTGTCAGAAGCGACAGCTATTTGTCAGAAGCGACAGCTGTTTGTCAGAAGCGCAGAAGCGACAGCTGTTTGTCAGAAGCGACAGCTGTTTGTCAGAAGCGAGAGCTGTTTGTCAGAAGCGAGAGCTGTTTGTCAGAAGCGAGAGCTGTTTGTCAGAAGCGAGAGCTGTTTGTCAGAAGCGAGAGCTGTTTGTCAGAAGCGATAGATGTTTGTCAGAAGTGACAGCTGTTTGTCAGAGACGACAGCTGTTTGTCAGAAGCGAGAGCTGTTTGTCAGAAGCGACAGCTGTTTGTCAGAAGCGACAGCTGTTTGTCAGAAGCGACTGCTATTTGTCAGAAGCGATAGATGTTTGTCAGAAGCGACAGCTGTTTGTCAGAAGCGAGAGCTGTTTGTCAGAAGCGACAGCTGTTTGTCAGAAGCGAGAGCTGTTTGTCAGAAGCGACAGCTGTTTGTCAGAAGCGACAGCTGTTTGTCAGAGACGACAGCTGTTTGTCAGAAGCGAGAGCTGTTTGTCAGAAGCGAGAGCTGTTTGTCAGAAGCGAGAGCTGTTTGTCAGAAGCGACAGCTGTTTGTCAGAAGCGATAGATGTTTGTCAGAAGTGACAGCTGTTTGTCAGAGACGACAGCTGTTTGTCAGAAGCGAGAGCTGTTTGTCAGAAGCGATAGATGTTTATCAGAAGCGAGAGATGTTTGTCAGAAGCGACAGCTGTTAGTCAGAAGCGACAGCTATTTGTCAGAAGCGACAGCTATTTGTCAGAAGCGAGAGATGTTTGTCAGAAGCGAGAGTTGTTTGTCAGAAGAGAGAGATGTTTGTCAGAAGCGACAGCTGTTTGTCAGAGACGACAGCTGTTTGTCAGAAGCGAGAGCTGTTTGTCAGAAGCGAGAGCTGTTTGTCAGAAGCGAGAGCTGTTTGTCAGAAGCGACAGCTGTTTGTCAGAAGCGATAGATGTTTGTCAGAAGTGACAGCTGTTTGTCAGAGACGACAGCTGTTTGTCAGAAGCGAGAGCTGTTTGTCAGAAGCGATAGATGTTTGTCAGAAGCGAGAGATGTTTGTCAGAAGCGACAGCTGTTAGTCAGAAGCGACAGCTATTTGTCAGAAGCGACAGCTATTTGTCAGAAGCGAGAGATGTTTGTCAGAAGCGAGAGATGTTTGTCAGAAGAGAGAGATGTTTGTCAGAAGCGACAGCTGTTTGTCAGAAGCGACAGCTATTTGTCAGAAGCGACAGCTATTTGTCAGAAGCGATAGATGTTTGTCAGAAGCGAGAGATGTTTGTCAGAAGAGAGAGATGTTTGTCAGAAGCGACAGCTGTTTGTCAGAAGCGAGAGATGTTTGTCAGAAGCGACATCTGTTTGTCAGAAGCGACAGCTGTTTGTCAGAGACGACAGCTGTTTGTCAGAGACGACAGCTGTTTTTCAGAAGCTAGCGACACAGCAGTCAATGTGCCAGAAGCAAAGCTTGTGAGCCAGAAGCAAAAAGAACTGTCAGAAAGAAGCGGCAAAAATGAGCACACAAAGATGCGAGTCGGTAGTGAGCAATATGTCTGAGTGAAACAATATCGATTTGTACCAGGGGAGCCACCAATATTGCGGTGATAGATAGCTTTTAACAGACACAAACAGTTTTCATCGGAAACTTACGCGCAGTCGTTTGGCGACATGATGGTGCCCTCAAAAAAGGCCAGCTTGCGAAAGTGTCGCTTTAAAAGGCCCTGGAATTCTAGGTCCGGTATGAACTGGCCGATGCAGACAACCTGAGGGAGGTTGAAATGATTGGATCTTGATTGGATTCCCACCTTGGCTTGAGAGGGTCGTGTTTGACTTCCAAATGAACTGGGTTGTTTTGGGATTGTGGGTCCTCCATTTACCTCCATGGTTTGTCTGGGTGCCTCCATTTATCACATTATTACTGGGGTGTTTTGTGGTGGTGGGAGCCTCTATTGAATTACTTAAGTGATTTGTGGTGGTGGGAGCCTCTATTGAATTACTTAAGTGGTTTGAGGTGGTGGGAGCCTCTATTTATTTACTTTAATGCTTCGTGGTGGTGGGTGCCTCCATTTAGCTCTAATTACGGAGTGGTTTGTGGTGGTTGTGGGTGCCTCCATTTAGCTCTAATTACGGAGTGGTTTGTGGTGGTTGGTGGGTGTCTCCATTTAGCTCTAATTACGGGGTGGTTTGTGGTGGTGGGTGCCTCCATTTAGCTCTAATTACGGGGTGGTTTGGGGTGGAGGCCGTGTCTCCATTTAATGAATAATTGAGGTGGTTGGCGCCTTGGCAGCAGGGTGTTGTGTGTTTGCTAAATTTAGTTATACTCTTTCAGTTCTAATCCCTACGCGATCAGCGATTTGCAGCCAATCAGTGATAATCAACTTCTAGCACCTGTAGATTGCGTGCTGTGGCCTGTTTTCTATCTTTGTGCAGCAGGTCGGCCAGGAAGCTCTCCATCGCATTCTGGCACACGGCGCCGCAGACCACCAGGTGTGGCCGACCAGTCTCCTTCCTGTAGCTGCCAGCGTACGGACTTCTGCTAGTGAGCATCTGCGCCATCTCTGGGATATGCGAGGCGAAGACGCTCAGCGCGAACAGGATGTACAGGCAGGCAAACACGCGGCCTGAGTCGGTTCTGGGCGAGATGTCACCATAACCGACCGTGCTCATTGTCACTATTGTGAAGTACAGGCTGTCTCCGAAGCCGATGTTCTGCGATAGCGTTACATTTATTGTGTGCAAATAGGGAATAAGTCATGCAATAAATTTTGTTTTTCTTAACCAAAGTCTCGCATCAAAATGTACAATATTTCTTTCTTTCCATTCTCTTCCTACCCGAAGCCCATCCTCACGCCCGATTTTCGTTCCCAGAGTCCACACTGTACACTGCCTCTCTCCGTTCTTTTCCTACCCCGAAGCACCACCTCACGCCCGATTTTTCGTCCCCAGATTCCACACTGTACACTGCCTCTCTCCGTTCTTTTCCTACCCCGAAGCACCACCTCACGCCCGATTTTTCGTCCCCAGATTCCACACTGTACACTGCCTATCTCCGTTCTTTTCCTACCCCGAAGCACCAACTCACGCCTAAAATCTCGTCCCTCCTCACGGATCACACTGTACACTGCTTTTCCTCATTTCATTACTAACTCAAAGTCCCAACTCACTTCCTATATAGCTCGTACTTATACTATCTCTTCAAAACTGTAGATTCACTGCATATCTTTATTTTTTTCCGACTCGTATCTGTAAAGATGTGTACAGTTCCACTTCGAGACTTAATTTCTTTTATTCACACCTCAAATTTTACATTCTTTTTCGTGAATATTACCAAGTGTATCACACCTTTTCCAATAATTCAGCAGTCCAAATAGTCTAAATTATCTAACCCTAGTATAGAAATTATACATGTTAATCAGCAGTTAAAGTACACAAGAAACAAGCAATAACTAGTAGTACAATCTAAACGCCCTTCTAGAAGAACTTAGCCAAGAGCTCAAGTCCTAGTTTTCATTTATAAATTCCGGTGTGCAACAGTAATTCCTCCTTGCTAGAACAAATAATGCCTTATACAGTGATTGCCAAAAGTTCAGGTTCTTTATAGTTTGCTCATGTCTTTTTATATACTGTTGTATACTGCCCCAGTTTAAAAGCCTGAAACTGTTGGTTTCCATGGTTACCGTTTGAGCACTTTTTTATGTCTTAACAATCTCCCAGGCTCAGTCAGGGGAAGGGTTGAGCAGCAGGTCTCACAACAGCAGCAGCCGCTGTGTCAACTCTGCTGTTTGTTCGCCCGTCTCTGCCAGCTCGCTGGAGAATGAACCGGACGAGCCTTTATTTTTGTTAAGCTCTGCGTCTCATAACGCAGGTTATTAATTTCAACCCTGCAAAGAGGTGTGCAAACATTAGGCTTGGCAGCTCTGCGTTGCCGAAGACCGATGGCTTATTTAATCAATTATTCAACTGTTGAAAACTGCTTTTACTTACTGTATGGAGCTAAAATGTTTTGTATAAAAATATACTAAATATCGTTACTATAATTGGGTACAAATTTCTTGAAATTTTTTTTCAATCGAGATATATGTGATTTCGATTGAGCCAGTGCTAGTGAATAGCGATTATTGATTTTATTTATCTAAAATAGCATAGATTAGATGATTGAATGACAAGTAGATATCTCACAAGGCACTATAAATTTGAGACGTAGCTAAGGTAACTCACAGTTTGGTGAGCAAGTAGCGCCTTCTCAATGATTTATGTAAACAGTAGGAAGAAAATACGAGCTGCCTTTCTTAGAAAATCTTTTGAAGGCTGAATTTACCCTTAAAAATGCACTATCGAGAAAGTAAATCACACTACGAGCTATTGAGGGTTCCGTTGAGTGTCAACGGAGTGATTGACACACAAACATCATATTGTACCAAAACATTTTCCAGTTTGTTGGCTTTACCTACGTAAAATTTCGGCTTCTCAGCTGCATTCTGTTCTTAACAGCTGCAATTTGAATTTCAGCACTTTGTTGGCAAATGGCCACCCAGGAATCTTTCACGAAGCACAACCTTGAAGTTCTAGTTTTTGTAGGGCGAAAAGCCCATATACTCGTACATGTTTTTGGGCCCTTGTCTCTGTCAGAACCGACGGTGCGAAAGTGGTTCAGGCTGTTCAGCGAAGGACGCACCTCTGTTGAAGACGACGACCGCTCTGGGAGGCCGCAAACCGCGACTGATGAGTCGACAATGGCACGCGTTCAGCACCTGCTGGCAGAAGATCGCCAACAAACGTGTGAAGACCTGGAAGTGCCAGTCGGAACAATTCTCAATGGAGCCTACTGTTCCTGACTGCTGCAAGAGAAATTGCGACCAGCCGTCCGCAAGAAGCGGCCAAATCTGCTGGAGAAGGTAGTCAGAGTCTCCGCGACAGGCTCTCGACCGTTGTGACTGGGACTAACTTCTATTCAGAACATCCATATAAACCATCACATTGACGACAAAGCAATTCGACGATTGAGTAGAAGAATGCGACATGCAGTCGTATTTCCCAGAAATGTGTTTGGTTTGCAGGCCAGTTGTCGCATTTCTTGGAAAGAAGTGCTGTAGTTGATATTTGAGTGTTTTGTAAATAGTAAATCCTGCTATACTCAGTACCTCGACTTGGCATCAACTGTGGCGATTAATACGCCTAGTAAGTTTCAGCAGAAATTTGCCTATTTCACTTTGCTGTAGCATTTTGTGTACTTATGTACGCATGTACCGTCACTCTATCCAGCCACGTGCTGGGGGCTATACTTCATTTAAAAGCAACTCTGCTCCACTTTTAAACAAAAGTTCTCACAAAATCTTTGTCGAAATGCCTGTGCACATCGCCGAAATTCTCCAGCACGTGAAACACGCCAGCCCCGATGAGCCAGACGCCAACAAAGATGGTGAACAGCTGCAGCAGGCGGATGCTGTAGCCGCTACGGGCCAAGCCGAGGTGCAGCAGCAGGTCCGGCAGGACCAGCAGCCGGAGGCCGCGCATGAACCGCAGGCCCAGCCAGTAGTGGCCGATACAGGCGCCCAGTAGAGTGGACGGCACTGTGCAGTAGTCAATGATGGACTGGAACTCCAGCCAGAAGGCCAATTTGTCCTGAGCGGCCAGGCAGCGCAGCATAAAGTGCACGCCAAAGAAGCAGTTGAGGCCGAGGTCGACGCTAATCAGCGGCCACCGGGTCAGGCTGGTGCAGTACTCAACCAGACCGTCAAGGGCTGCCGCCACCGTGGCATAGATAGCGAACGACGCCATGCTGAGGAAGAAGGCGACCAGCATGAGGCCGAGCCCGAAGCGAGTCTGGGCGCACAGCAGTCCGGCCGCCCAGTCGCGCACAGCCGAGGAGCAGGTGCGCCGCTGCTGCTGCTTCTTTCGCTTCTTTTTCGCTTTTTTCGACTCAATTTTTGAGGCCAGTGACAATTCTGCGTCGGCCTGAGCGACCACGGCGCTTCTCAACGGTCCGACGTGGGCGAAGGCCGCGGACAGGGCGGAGCCAACTAGCCGCGACATCAGGATGATCAGCGGCCCGATGGCCAGGCTGGCCAGCACGGAGATCAGGTGCAAATACCAGAGCTGCTCGTGGCATCTTTCCAATACCGGTAGGCCATCCGGTTCGGGAGTAGCAGCGCTGGAGTTTCCAGGTTTTGTCGGCGCGACTGTAGAGGCTGTCATGGCTTGCTGCCTATAGCCGCTGCTGATTTCTGTTTGGCGATGGTTGGTTTCGTTTGAGAACCCAGCTTTGAGTATCTAGCTAATAGCTATGAATCGGTGCCGAGAGGAGCGAGAGGGAGAGCTGAAGGCGGGCTATGCACAATTGGTCGATTCAATTCTGCACTTCTGGCCGTCGGCGTATCACTTCCCTCTGGCCAATAGCAGTCAGAGCTCTCTGTGTGCAGAGCTAGGGGCCTGTCGCGGCGAGTGTGCGACTCTGGTCAATCGTCCCAGTCCTGCCAGAGTAAGCGACAATATTGATGGGTCGGCAAACTCCCCGCAGCTGCTCCTCTGCTCCCTCTGCTCCTCTCCCCCGCGCTCGCTTTGTTTTTTCCTCTCATAATTCCACTGTCAAGCTGCAGTCCGACTGTGAAGAGCTGGAGTGCGGACCTCTGGGCTAGCAAAATTGGATCGATACCCACACGGTTGCTAGGTGCAATTAAGCTGCCGTCGACTTGCTCAGACTGTATGTGCATTGTGAGCGAGAGAGATGCATCCAGAGACCGGAAACTGCCTGACCAATGGTAACTAACGATCGATCTCAAATAATTACAGACTGCAGGGCCAATGGTTTTCGGCACTATATTTAATTAATAAGCAAATTAAACAAACAATTCCTACCTTGATTTGCCGAGTCGATAAAGTTGTTGCCAATCATAATTTTCAGATTAAAGCGCTAGGCATACTTTACTTTTGACTCTAGATTGTTTTGATTCTAGAAGTGACTCATACAGTGTACCATGTTCTTCTCAGATTGATTCTGTATGCTTAAGCTGGGCAATAATTAAGTTCGAGGTCGTGTTCATTTTGTTCTTGTGAGCCAAGATCTGTACTAAATGCATATATAGTCGTACGAGTAGTACATGTTAATGTACATAATATGCATTACGTACTAGGTGCGCTTTGCATATACAATTACTACTGTACTGCTGTACTGTTCATGTACATATGCACAACCGCTTCAAATGAATCAAAATATAGATTCCAAGATCATTATGCAACACAGACCCCGAGGACTGAGCAGACTTTCAACGTGTACATATAATTAAGGCGTTAATTTCAACAAACAAAGTTGATGCCAGTTAATGCATATGCGGTAGTGGCCAAGGTACATGCGTACCCATTATTGATCTCGATTTGAATTGGCCGTATAACGTTAAATAACATGAAAAAAGAAAATTTACATATACATGTAGATCAAGAAGTGCCAAAGCACAAAAGGAATTGATATTCCGCGTGTACAGCGTATCCTGTTTGATCAAATATTTCTTCGGATGAATTTATAAATTCTCGCTTTTTAATTACGTTATTTTTTATCACAAACCATTTCAGGTAGTGTACATACATGTAATACATGTACTTATCTTATCTTATCTAACCAAAGCTACGTATACTCGATATTGCATGCCATATTCATCTCCGCACAACTATACATACATGTAGGACGTGGAAACCAAGCTGGACCACTGCATGTTGTGTACGTGTTATACAGAAATCAGCGCGTCTGGGGGAAGGACCGCTTAGGCGCCTCAAACAAGGTGTTCCTAAGGTGGATCCCCCGGAACTCGGGCCACCCTGGCAACGAGTTGGCCGATCGCCTGGCCAAGGCTGGCTCGACCGGTTCTTTTACTGGTCCACTGCCCGTGGCACCCACCCCCACCGCCGTTGTCACCATGCATTCGGATCAACCAGTGGGTGCATGGCTTCAAAGCACAGGGAGAGGTGGGCTAACGCCCCCGACTGCCGGCAATCCCGCGCGGCTGTCCCCTGTCCTTCCTCCGCCCTGCGCAGGGCCCTGCTTGTTGGACTCAATTCCGCAGGGATATCAGGGCGGTGACTATGGCCCTCTCGGGTCATGGCTGTTTTGCCAGGCGTCGCCACCTCCAGCAGGGAAAAATCCGTAGTGAGGAGTGCCCATTCAGCCTCTCTAGATCTGGTGTCGAGAATGCGGAGCACTTCTTCTGTGAATGCCCCGCCTTTACTCAGGACAGGCTCACCTACCTTGGCCCAAACGGCCGGCCGACCTCTCCGACGTTTTCAGGCTCGAGAACCTGATCTGCCAGCTCGTCCGCTACCTACAGAGGCTATACCGCGGGTGAGCGACCATCCATGCAACCTCCTGGACTCTCCGGAAGCAAAGGGGGACCATGCTGCGGACACCAGCACCACCGGATCTCCATGCGCGACACCGCAGCACTAGCTGCCCATGGTCGCCAGGGGTTAGCAAAATGGGGGGGCAACGCCTACTCCATTGCTGCATCCGCGGATGCACGGAGCTGCCCCCTGCAGCCAAGTCAAGTAAGCAGTCAAGTCATACAACAGTGGTTCTTGGTTGAAACTGCACCTTTTTGACTTTAAAATCGTAAAAAATAACCGCGGACTTTACTAGTTTTTTAAAACTACCAGGCCAATGCTATATCAGATATAAGGATTGCGCAATGTGAGAAGTAACGCTGATACTAATAAGAATATTGCAGTTACAAGTCGCGATGGGTCGGGAAGAAAATTGAAGCTGCTGTTCAAACCAAGACGACCTTTCTTCAGTTGTAAGCGTACTTAATTATTTAGTATCGAAAAATGTCATATTTTTCTCACTAAACCCTGGCCTAACCCTCAAACGTTGGCACAGTTTTGCTCCTAGGATATAAAAACAAAATAAATGATTGGAACCATTCAAACAGGGAGAAATTGGTCTAAAAGCCGAAGCTAGCAAATAAAATTCAATTGAAAAGTATTTGTATTAATTTTAAAGAACACAATCAACACCATTTTTTATATATTCAAACATTCTTTCATAAATTACTGGGCCCGCTATAGCCGGTCGCCGCTAGCGCTAGCTACGCTGCTGCTAGCCTAGCCCGCCTACACGAACATTGTGGGGGTAGCTTTATTTTTCTGTTGGTCTGTTGCATTAATAAGTGCAATAGGCGTACTACTTTGGTTGAATAGCACTGCTGTTTTTTTCGACTAGGCCTACCTGTCTTTTGTGTTAATATTTCTACATGACTAGGCCTACATATTTCCTTCTACATTCTACTTCTACATTTTTCTACATATTTCTACATACATTATGTATCATACATGTCTGATGAGATTGACAACGAGTCAATGACAACTCGGCCTGCCTAGTCCTATTATATATATATATATATATATATTATATAATAATATTATATTATTAATATAAATATGTTATGGATTGGTGGTCACAGTTGTAGGGCCCAGTTAATTGGCTTAATTTAATCTTGGATCTGACATAACTAAGATAGGGCCCTACTGTTTTTGCATGAAAATAACAAGTTATCAGCCACGTGGCATATTTTTGTCATACCTAGCTAAGCCAAGGTATCCCATTCTTAGGGTATACTGCAATCCTAGAATTGAAATTTTTCATGAGTATGTAACATATCTAAGTAGGTAATTTAAAAGTAAACAATTTCATATTTACTTTATATCTGCTGTATTTGTATTATAATATCTGTATTGTATTTATCTTTTACTATACTCTTTACTATATGTATTTATATAATTTTGTATAATTGTTTTATAATGTAGTTTTGTTTTAATAAACAACATGCTTGGATGCAACCTAGGGATTCACCTGGCCATTTCTATTGACAACACACACATGTGTAAGTTGCTATTGGACGGAATAGTAGTCACGTGATTGCTCTCAACCAATAACAACTTACATGTGTGTTGCCAATAGAAATGGCCGAGTGATTCCCAAGGTTGCGCATGTGTGATAAACAATATCAATTAATATATAATAGATTGTCAATGATTCACTTGTAAGAGTTTGGTGCTCTGATTTGGCACCCTTGACTGAAAATTCAAGTGTTAGCTTCGGCTATTCATTTATTATAAGTAATCACCTTTGTTGGTGCAATTTTGGACTTGGCCTGCAAACTTGGTTTTTATTAATTTTTATATAACTTTTTTACCTAACAAATTTCTATGCCTAATAGCCAATCTATCATTTTTAGCTTTTTTATCCATTATCAATTGATCAAATAATAGGGCCTATAGCTAAATAGCTAAAAACCCTTATAACAATGCTTTAAAAGATAATTATAGATCTAAAATATATGGTTAAAGTTAAACTACAGAAAAACATTTTTGCCATTTTCATTATAACCAGTACCTTTAATAATTTAGGCCTATTTTTCTTTTATAGTAGACATAACTTAGCATATAAAAGTTGTTTCAAAACAGAAAAGAACAAAGCTAAGCTTAACCTATTAAAAAAGTAAAAATAATAATATAAAAATCATATCAATTCATTTGTTAAAAATTGAAAACTTTGCTTTGCATTTTCTAATGATTTAAAAATACAAAACACATTTATTTGTATCTAAATCCTACTCTTAAATCTTATATATATACACTAGATAATTGTGCCACAGAGCCACTATATAGTGTAGCTATTATTATACAAAAGACCAAAATATTGTAATGGTCAGTCCTTTATTGTTGAAACACAAAAATGTCCTTTATTGTTGCATTGCTTTTTTGATAATGTCTAGTATATATATATATATATTATATATATATAGATACTAGTATATATATATATAGTAAATTTGTTTTTTGGCATAAACTTGAATTTATGGTACAAGGATCACTTTTTCTGACTCTGGCTAAAATTGTCATAGGCCTATTCAAGATTGTCATATGCAGGTTACAAAAAAACAACTAAATTATCTAAATTGTCATCATCTTTGCACTTAGACCATGCTAGATTCACTAAATTATTATATTATGTTTTATTGGCTATGCAAGGATCTTGGCTCTCATATAATAGCAAAATGTTCTTGTTTGCCAACAAAATGATTTTCAACTTTTAATTATATTCATACCATCCACTTAAAAGATGTGAAGCCTTGGATTAATTCCTATATTAAAGTTAATAGTCTTGCTGAATTTCAAAGTTTAACTAGGAATGAATGATAGAAAGATTATGATGTAACAGTTTGATAACTAAAATTAGAAGCAGATATATTTTTAAACTTCAATTAAGATATTATTCCTTAGCTATTATAAAAATGTGCTTTAAAATTAATTTATTTTAGGCCTAGGGTCCTATGTTATTTTGTTTAATTTGGCTTTAATTCCAAGAAATTTGACATTTTTCATATTCAAATGGTAAAGTCTTATAGATTGGCCAAGTTGTCATCATCATATGACAATTTAGAATATGATGATTTCAACCATACCCCTTTTTCCAGTGTATGTTGTAAAAGATTTGAGTGTAAGATCTAAAGTGTTTTTTGAGTATCACAGTTAAAAGCCATTTTATAAAAAAGATGACATTGTTATCATCTCAATGAAAGCCAGATAAATAGGGTTATTTTTCAATCAAAAGTTTTCTCTATAAAAAGTATTGTTTTCTCTTTCAAGTTTTATATATTGCTTTTTATTTTATGTAAATGCATTATAGAGTTATTAATTTGTAAAAACCTAATTTTTTAATAATTAAAATTTGCATTGTTTTTACATTAGCAAGTCATATGATCCTCACTGAAGTGTTTACATTTAGCAAAAGAGCAAACATCAAAACAAACATTTAGGGCAAAAATCTTCAGGGCAAACATTTAATTTAAATCGATTAAATCAATTTAATTTAAATACATTCTTGTTTGTGTTTTCAATAATTTGTTTGCCCTGAAGATGTCCGCTTTGGACGAAATGCGTCGGCAGTTTAAATAGATTAAATGTTTGTTTTGATGTTTGCTCTTTTGCTAATTTTAAAGCAAGCTACATTACCACTGTTTACATTAAAATATTAATATATTTAGTAAAACAGATTCTACTATTAGCTTGTTTGAATCTAAATATTTTTAGCTTGTCTTCAATTGAATAATAAACAATAGCAAATGGCAATTTGCAACTGAATTTAGTGCCTTAGGTGCCAGTTTTGTAGCTAACAATTGAATTTATCATGATAAA